>VDFB02328564.1:0-68345 GCA_007258455.2 Sequoia sempervirens
ATATATATATACAAATAGGAGAGGGAGGGTAGATAAAGAAATGTAGAGGGAAGGAGGGAGGGAGATAGATATTAGAGAGGGAAGAAGGGAGAGATGGACATGTAGAGACGTAGTTCTTGAGCTCAAGGGAGAGAGTGTCAAATAAAGGGATGGAGATAGTGAGAGAGAGAGAGAGGTCTAGAGAATAAAAGATGAA
Source organism: Sequoia sempervirens (assembly GCA_007258455.2). Classification (NCBI taxonomy): domain Eukaryota; kingdom Viridiplantae; phylum Streptophyta; class Pinopsida; order Cupressales; family Cupressaceae; genus Sequoia; species Sequoia sempervirens. The sequence goes on from VDFB02328564.1 coordinate 197, forward strand.
AATGAGCGAGATAGAGAGAAAGATGAAATTTGACCTCCTGATTACTGAAATTTGACATGTTGATTATTGAAATTTAACTAAGTCTGATTTTTTTTAAATCTTCCAAAAACTAGAATTTGCATTATAACTCTTGGAGATCTGAAACCACTCTCAAACATCCTGAAACTATATACATGAAATATAACTTAAAGTATAAGAAAGTAAATATCCATATGTAAATGTTTATTTCATGTATATAGTTTCCTTGGAAGAGAAAGAGAAAATGAAAGAGTTAAAAAAAATGCATTCCAAAAGTCATGAATGACATTTGGTGAATGCCAAATTTGCTGCTCGCCAAATTTGGTACTAGCTAATTGAAGCAACCCATTTGGCAAGCGCCAAATGGGTTACATTGGGAAATACCAACCCAATGGGTTGGATTTTACATTGGGCATCCAACCCAAAGGTTTGGACAACCATTTCATGCAAAAGACGTGATTTTTTGAAAGGCTAACAAAATTCCTCTTATTTTTGTTTGTGCTCACCGTCACGTTTGCATGTTTGTCAATGCAAGTTTATAAAAAAATCTTGATGGCATTAACCTCTCTCTTAGCTATCTAAATATATAATTATATTTTCATTTTGATTTAGTTATGGTTTTGATCCATAACTTCTCTTGTAAATGCCTTTGTTTTTGGTCAAAAACCAACATGTTCTAGTTTTAGGATAGATTTTTACTTGCTCATTGAAACGTGAAACAAATTACATTTTTTAAAACTAGACTTCATTCTACACGTGATGAAAAAAACCAATTTTTGATTAGTTTTCAAAAAAAATAGGGGGGAACATGCTCAAATTTTAGCTTTTTAGGATGTGTCCACTTTGAAATTTCATAAAATATTATATATTTATTAAAAAAATTATTTGAAAGAATGAGGATAAACTACATGGTGTTAGCTAATTTCTCACATTTTGTATTTTTCAAATTCTAAAAAAAAGTTAATCAAAAAGGGGGAGGGGGAGGGCTCATATGCTATGCTATTTTTTTTGATAAAAATAAGACCTGTTTTGGGGTGCCCCCCCCTTTTTGAGACCCTTAATCTTCATTAATTTCAAAAAGAATTAGTAGCTTAGAAACTAGACTCGGAGCACTTCAACTCTTGTTCTTGTTGCATCTTGAAATTTTGAGCGTAATTAACTTCATTTTCTCATGCAAATCAATTTTTGCTAATTTCAGAAAAAAAAAAAGTGGCATCTTAAGAGCCAAAATTGTGTCACAAATCCATGCACTTACCCTGTATATACATTATTTTTAGTAAATTATTCTGGAGTCTCTTAAAAATATACTAACAAATAGTTAAATATTCTAAATTCTTCTCTTCTATGTATATGAATTTTGTGTGTAGGGGATCAACATACAAAAATTGAAGTAGAAGTCGAGCCAAATTTAGATACTAGAGCAAACAAGGCTTAAGAACACATAGTTGATGTTAGGGAGGAGGCACAAGTGCAAGCAATGGATGCTAGAGAGGTTTAGAATTGCTTCCTTCTACCATCATGGATGAGCTTATGAATCTTGCTAAAGAGGTGAAGAGAAAAATTTCTTCTAGAAATTTAGATCATTTACTTGAAATGGATATGGAGAAATTGAAACTTTATGTTGAACAACCTAGACATACTACTAGGAGGTCAATGAATAAAATTGCAAAGGAAATAATTGCTCATTTCAATAATCTTGATACACTTGATCAAGCCCAACCGTTATCAATTGTACTTCTTAGTAATGAGCTAAAAGAGCTATTACAATTGTTGGGTGTAGATTCAAGTATGAAAAAGAGGAAAGGTTCACACCTAGAAAAAGATATTGTTGAAAAAGTTAAAAAAAAATTGGGTTCTATTGGGAAACAATCTTGATCAATAAATAAGACCATTTCAAGAAGAATGATGTTGACATCTATTTTAAGTGAAAAAATGATCAAAAAAAGATAAATCTCTTCACTTTGAACTGAGATTGGCTTTAGTAGAGAGACACTAACACAATATGTGAAAAGGATAAAGTTTTTGGATGATAGTACCTCAGAATGCAATTGGTCAATTATGTGTAGAGATCCTCAATATGATAGGATTGAAGATGTTAAGAACTTGATCTCAACTTTTTGGAATGATCATACTCATCCTTCATCAAATAGTAGAGATGTTATCAAACATAGGATTGGGCCCAATAGTAATAAAATATGTATACAAAACATTGGTTAGACATAACACATCATGAGATGTATGTGATGTTCTATAATTCAAATCCTCATAAAGATTGGGCAAACAATGTTTGAAAGGTTAGATCCATATTATGTGAAGACAAATAAGGTTTTTGAAACTTTTTGTTGTCATTATCATATTGAATTTGATCTCTAATACCAGGTGTTTCAAAATATTAGAGAAGAAAGTGATGGTTTTCAAATGCACCTTCTAAATGGGAAAGTCGGTTCATAGCATCCATTTTATGTGATAAATCAGATGATGATAATGCAACCAGTCAAATAAACTGCATAAAAGGACTTTGTGAAGCGTGTAGAAATTTGACTAAAAACATCTTTCAGAAATAAAGATACCAACCCAACAAAGTTGGTAAACTGCAAGAGTTACAAGTACATAAAGTTTCAAACCAAAAATGGGAAATAATCGACAAGGTTAGATTATGTAGAAGAGGAGATACCTATTGGAACATTTATGGATATTTTTTGTAAATTGATACACTACACATACATCAAATGTATAAATTTCCACAAACATATCATAAACAAACATGTAATCAAGTCCACAAATATATCATCAAACATAAATATCCATAAATGTATCATCAAACATAAATGTCCACAAATGTACACCATGATCAAACATGCAAATTTCTACAAAAATTTCCATGTAAATGTATAATCAAATATGTGCAAATAACTAGAAATGTATAGATACATGTATCATGTCAAATGTAACGTATGTGAAAATGTCCACAAATATCTAGAAATGTTTAGAAAAATCTAACCACTAGCAGGGTCATCATGCTAGCTCCAAGTTGAGTGACCCTCTAAGTGAGAATCTCGCTTTGATGGATGTGTCAAGCCCTAGAGATAGTACAACACATGTACATAATTTAATTACATTATGTTAAATTAGAATAATATTAAATATATATACATGTGTACAAAATATACATACATGAGTACACTATTTAAAAAATTTAAAACTCACTTTTCCACTAATATTAGTTGCATCAACTAAATCACACCTACGTACACACTCCATCCTCAAACTAGGTGTAACATGAGCTAACTCCCTCTCTATATATATATGTACATTAGGACTAACTACCATTTAAGTAAAATAAGTAATTTAAAGTTTAAATTTTTTAAAATCATGCATGCATGCATGGTACATACATACCTGTGTATCAAGTGGTGTAGGATCTGCTACAATGATTATATCTACCAACTTGTCTTTATCACAGGTCTCCCTAGCTAGCTCCAGTAATGATGAGTGTAGTGGACTATGCAAATGAGTTGGCATCGATGACAACTCTACATGTAGTAGCATATCCATATAACTTGACGATCACATCATCTACAACTGCTCCTCAAGTGAATCTAGGCCTTGGGATGTATGATGCTCAACACTCGTAGAAGGATTAATAGGTGTATCTACCTCTATATCAATTGAATGATCTGTAGGTGGATCAGGATGTGCATTGTTGCAAGGGTGATGAGAATGTTGTGAAGGACCTGTAGTTTGGTTGGATCTTAGATGTGAATGGAAAGCTCTACCCACATGTCCTCTAACCTCATGTAATGGGATCCCAAGCTCTATTGTAATGAAAGTATATGACTCCAATAGATCCTACGATAAACAACTCGCTATACTCTAAAGAATACAGTCTCTTGTAAGACCATCTATGTCTGCAGGTGAAAGGGATGCCTATGATAGCATAAGGATAATTAATATGATTCGACAGTCTAGATCATCTAGGATGACTCATCAAATATCTACCCACATGATCAAAAGATATCATAGATGTCGCAATTACTATAATCACCAACACTGTCAATTGCTTCCCTTTGGGAAGTAATGACAAACTGGTTTGTAATAGGCACTAGGGTTGGGGAGATAGCAGGAAACCTCTCCCCAACCAAGGCTTGATAAGCTGGATTCTGTTGATTTTCTCGATGATAAGGGTCCCTATCAGCAACCCTACCACACCCTTGACCAAAATATGCTAGTAGGTCCAAGTAGTTGACGTTGAGGCCCAAATGAACCATAGCGTATAATTGTTGTGCAAAATATAAAGGAATTTGGTCGTTATTTAGATAAAAATCATGTGCTACAAGAAAACATGGGTCTATCAGAGGGGCCATCTGAGCATCAACACATCTAGTCACTTGATAACCTCTGACTTGGGATCTACAGTATAATATGGAAAACAATCTAATTTGATGGTTTCTTTTAGGACTTAGACCTGAACTATTGCAAGAGAAACAACACCACTAACCTCTTGCTACATCCAAGCAAGAATAGTTGCTATAGTGTCACCATAATAAGCATGATTGTCACCTAATATTTGTCTAATCCTCTCTAAGATAGCTAGAATAAACTGACATGTATCCCAATAAACCTCTATTGTGTTGGGGTTAGCTAGAATACCACGTAATCTGTGTGTCTCATCATTTGTATGGGTAAATATACCCTAAGGTGGTGGTCCATGATCTACCATATCGGTCCTTGATTTGTCCACAAAAATAAGTTACTTTAAACATCCTAATGTTTAAATTTATGTGAACCATTAACAAGATTTTTTATTTTTTTTAACAAAGTGCAAGATGTCATGAAAAAATTGCAATAACTTAAAGCCATGTGCGTTAACATTGATCTATAGAAACACATGAGTTTGAATCCAAATCTAACCTTTTTTTTACACAAGGTGTATGTATGCAAGTTATTCAAAGTTCCCATGTACATTAAAATAGAGGTCTAAAAATTTAAATATATAGATGTACTTTAATTTTTTTGTGAAGCTTATGAATTGGCATTGATTATAACCATTTAAAGATCTTATGTTATTGTTTCTATTTAATTATCCCATTTTAGATCTGTATGATCACCCTCCTTGGCCCTCCAAAACTAAAAAGTTGTGTGCATTTCGACTTATGTAGTCTTATTAGTTGGAAGCTCTAATTGCTCACATTCTCAACCCGAGTCTTAGCTCATTAGTCTAGATTGACATACATATCAAGGTATACAGTTTAGAGTTGCTTCTTTAAGAGTTCCTACTTATATCACATTAGTCTAAACTATAGTTCATAGCTCACTTATTGATGAATACAAATTCTCAATGATAAATAATTTTTTTGGCTTCTTTTTGAGTTGAAGGATTTATTGTTATATTATGAAAAAATAGGGTTTAAGGTACATGGATGCTAGAGGTTGGATATCCAAGTATATCTATAAGAATACATGTTGGGTTCTAGCTATGTAGATATTTAATATAGTCGTGTTAAATGACAAGGAAAATTTCATCCTAAGTGCAATAATTCATCAAATTTTACACCCTATTTGAAGATGCATTATCATCATATATTTACCACTTTCATTTGTTCATGTTGATCTACACATGGGATGTGATATACTTGTTCAATTATATGTCTTTACTTATAGATAAAATTATTTTTATGAAATTACTCAAGAACCATGTGTTCCTATTAGATAAGGTACTTGTATGGATAAGGCGTATTCATGTTCACTTACAATAATATAAATTTGGGCTTACAATACTAAGAACTGCCCATTTGTCAACTATGTTTTGGATGGGTTTTTAAATGAATTGATGGCCTCTTAATGCTTAAATATAGATCCATATAATGAATGTAATGTTTGAGCCTTAATGTTAGGCTATCCTTTTAAGATTGGGATTTAGAATTCAATATGCCAATTTTTTTTGATAATATAAGCAGGGAAGGGCCATGATCATGAGGAACAATAATAGATCAAAAAAAGATACCAAGGTGGGAAACAACACCACCATCCAAACCAAAAAATAGCATGATAATGGCTCGCAGGCCCAGATTTAAAACCATCGCTATAGTCCAGCCCATGATTATCAAAAACAAGAAGTTACTACCAGCAAAATTTAAGCTACGAAGACCATTGATTAAGTCCATAGTATACCATGTGGTATTCCACCAGATCTTAAAGATAAAATATGAACAATCCCATATATTGATGTAAAACAAAAAACCCATCAAAAGCAGGAAAAGCAACAACCCAAGCCATTAGCTGGCCTTCCTTAACAGATCCCCATACTCCTCTAAGAGAGCCACATACTCACACCAATCAGGTCCCTCTATTTCATCCAATAGTTTCAGGGAGTCAATCTTTCCTTACTTCTTCAGTTTTATGCTAATCTTTGCTTCTCCCGAGGCCACTCCCAACATCGTGTGTCTCATCAGCCTGTTGGGGAGTCTCATTCGGGTCACCAGAGCCTTTTCCATATCCTCAAATTGGACCTACAAAAAGGTTAGTCTACTTTTAAGAAAATTAATACTCAATTCTTCAAAATTATTCTCCCAACCAAAGAGCCTTGCCCCTGTTCATTCCCAATTTCATTCTTTTCTCCAGACGGCTCCGCTTGCTCCTCCTCTTCCTCATCTTTTTCTTCCTCCTCCAATTCATCTTCCCCCATATCGTAGGCAGTTTCCTCAAAGTCAAAATCCTCAGAATCATCATCTTCCTGAGCCTCAAATTCCTCATAACCTGGGATATCCTCCACATCAAGAGACATTTTTTCTTTCCCCTTTTTCTTTTTGAGGCTGCCTTCGCCAACCGAGAAGACCTCCTTTCACCACTCCCGCCACTCCCCTAACCCTATAATTTCTCCTTGACCACCTCCTTTTGATTCACATCCTCAGAAATATGAATAACTGCACAAGGATTGACCTCTTTTTTAGGTTTCTTGGCTTTAGGGAGTTCAAACAACATGGGAGAGTGTTTTCTCTTTTCAGGGGTAGCTTTGGTAAGCAACAAGTCCACATTTTTTTAGTCCTCACTTTTCTGGGACCGAGGGGTAGAAGGGTTCAACACATTAGCCACTAGAGAGGAACTCTTAGCAGGGATAAGCAAACATCTCACAACAACAACAGGGGGGTTGCAGGGAGAATGATCAACAACCAAAGGTTCATCAACTTCAGGGTTTTCCATCCTCTGAAACTCAACATTTTCCTCATCAAAAAGGTCAGGGTTCTCCTCTCTAGCATTAAGAGGATTACCATGGGGATTTTGGGAAAGGGAAAATTTTTATAGAGTAAGCATTAAGCCTTGGTGAAGCGGCGGGTTAGCACCTTTTTCAATATTCAACTGCATAGAGGACAAAAGGTAAAATGACAAGTTTATGCGTTCCCCATGTCTAATGTGGTTTAAAATAGGAAAATGATAAGGATGAACAAACATATAGCAACCTTCAAGAGTGAAATATCGCATAAAAAATAGACTCACAAGGGAAAATGGAGGAGGAAGTTAGAGTTTGGCATACCCATTTTGAAACCGCTTGAGATTTTCACCATGATGCAAAAAATTATCCACAAATCATTGGTAATTAGCTCCACTCTTTTTGGCAACCTTGAGTCCAGAATTTTGCAGCCCTGTGGCCTCTACTATGAAATGAGAAGTCACCTCAAATTTCACAGCACCAATAGAAACACAACCTCTCCTCCAAGAGTTTGTAAACTTTGCCGTTAAATTTTCATTATAGCCTTTGAGGGATTGGAAGAAGGAAGCCATTCCCGCATTTTTGAACATTCTCCAGAGGTTGACATTCTGCTTCAGTGCCTGGTAGTTAGGCGGTTTGGTTCTTTTTCTCAGGCCTCCCATCTTGCTCGTCTGTAAATTCTTTTGCAGAGACTGGCTAGACTTCATACTCTCCTCGACAACTTGCTTTCTTCCTGGATAGAAACCAACATTCAAAACCCAAGCTAAAAACTGACTCACAAAAGAGTTGCAATTTAGGAAGTTTATTCTTAGGGATGACAACCTCACATTTCCCAGAGCCCAAAAGACATTATGATTTTTGCAAGCAATAACAACCATAATTAAAATCTTTCCATTTCCCTCTATAGAAATACGTAAATAACTGACAGAGGGCATATCGACACACATTGAAAAGACAATCTTTAAGAAAACTATAATCGACATGTGATTTTTGATCATATTCTTTAACAGGAAATTAAAGAAAAAATCTCCCTTAAGGATCTTCCCATGTACACATGTACCACTTAAGCCATTATTACTAGGAAACTTGATAGCTCCACAATGTACTCTTCCATCCCGCCAACAACCAACTTCTCAGATATTTGTTTGGTATGCATTTTCAAAATTTTCATTGAGTATGATACCTCTCAGAGGCTATGGCATGTTCCCATTGGTCCACCTTGTCCAACCCCTGCATTCTAGTGCCACATTGGCTGCATAGTCAGCCGCATAATTCCCTTCCCTATACACATGTAGAACTCGACATATAGTAAAATAATTTTTAATAACTTTACATTTGTCAATAATATTTTTTATTTCCCATGGGGGAGTAGCAACATCATTTAAACTATCCACAATTAATTTTGAGTCCCCTTCAATGATAACATTTTTGAACCCCAACTCCTTTAAGAATTTGAAAGCTCCAAAAGCAGCCATAGCTTCTACTTTGTTGTTCAAACAGATCCTTAGGCTCAAACCAAATGCCATTATGCAGTCACCATTCTAGTTTCTCACCAGACCACTAGCTCCAGCCTGACTTGGATTGTCTTTAGAACAACCGTCAAAATTGCATTTCACCCAATCTTTCAGAGGAGGACACCAAACAACACCCATCCTATTAAGCATCTTAGACCGATTCAGATTGGTTAAGTCTCTACTTATACCCCAATTTTGTTTTATTCTCATCTCCTTATAGTTCAGCCAGGAGTTGGAGAAGCTGAGTTTGCTTGCCTCAATATTTTCCTTAATTTGAGTTCTAACTATCTAAAACACCTCCCCACTACTTCTCTCCACCTCTCTAAAAATTATGTTGTTTCTCTCCTTCCAAATCCCCCAATTAACAAAGGGGGGAACTTGATTCCACAGATCCATTATAACATTGTGAGTGAAAGGGAAGTTAGACCAACCTTCAATAAACAACTTCATTGAGTTAGGAAAAACCCAATCCGAAGACAACAAATACAACACCTTGGACCACACTTCCCTCACATAATTGCAATGGAAGAACATATGAGTTATCAATTCTTCCTCCTGCTTACATAGAGAACACCAATTAACCAGATGGAAACCTCTCTTTACCAGGTTATCAATGGTGAGGATATTGCCATGGGCCACTGACCACCAGAAACAGTTTATTTTAGGAATCATATTCTTAAGCCACACCACTTTCTAGAAGGAACTAGGAACAACATCTTGGGCCCTCACCAAGTCTTCATAAGTCTTTCTAATAGAGAAATAGCCAGAGGAGCTGCTTTTCTAGAGCCATTCATTCTCCCTTCCCCTATCAAACCATTTCGCCTCCCTGATCAAATTATACAAATTGATGAGGAGAGGAGCCCAATTCACTTGTCTTTGACCCCTCAGATTATTTCTCCTTAACAAGGCATCAAAATCCTTCCATTTTGGTTCCTCCCCTTCCCAATTTATGTAATCACTCACCTTTGTGCCACAAATTCTATGGAGGCTGCACTTTAGGGGATTCAAATCCTCATTAGCAGATAGGGTGGCATTCTCTATCCAAGGGTCCTTCCAAAAATTCGTGTTTAATCCATTCCCTATTCTCTTCCTTGCCCCCAACTTTAGCACATTCCTTAACTTGATTAGGTGGTTCAATAGTGTAGAGCCAAAAGGGAGATCCATTTGAGACAAAAAGCATCCAAAGTTCCTGTTTCTCAAGTACTTGGCTTGGAAGATTTTAACCCAGTCTTTTGAGCCTTCTAGAAGATTCTAGCCAATTTTTGCAGTTAAGGCTTTATTTATCATATGAATTCTTCTCATCCCTAACCCCCCACACCTTTTAGACCTACAAACTTTATCCTAGCTAACAAGAGAAAGTATATTTTTTTCCTCTGTTCCTGACCACAAAAATTTCCTCTGAATCTATTCTATATTCTCCCCTATATGAGCATGAATTCTAAACAAGGAAAGGTAATACACTAGAATATTATGAAGAGAGGATTTTAGGAGTTGGTTCATACCTGCTAAACTCAACAACTTCCCCTTCCATCCAGCCAATTTATGCTGAATCCTTTCTAAAAAAGTGTTCTAGTAATTATTTTCTAATCTCTTGGAAAACAATGGAACCCCCATGTATGTATTAGGAAACTCAGCTTCTTGACACCCCATAATTCTTTTCACTCTGTCCCTTATCTGCTGATCAATGTTGAAAAAGTAAACTTTGCTTTTCTCATAATTAATGCATTGACTAGAAACAACAACATAATCATTAAGAATCTATTTCCAAACTCCTCCTTCCCCCACCGAAGCATCCCAAAACAACAAGGTATCATCAAAAAATTGTTTATGGGACTCAAGCCTAAGAGAAGAAGCAACCTTAATACCTTTAAGAGCTTCCACGTCCACCAACCTTTCAATATTTCTTTCCAGGGCTTCAACAACAATAATAAACAAGTAGGGAGAAAGGGGGTCCCCCTGCCTGAGACCATGCCCACAAGAGAAGAAGCCCTGGGGAACACCATTTACCAAAATATAGTACATAGGAGAAGTAACACAAGCCAAAATAATCTTTAAGAATCTACCATCTATCCCAAACTTCTTAAGAACAACAAAAAGGAAAGGCTAGGAGACATTATAATAGGCTTTTGAGATGTCAATTTTAAAGGTCATTCCAGGCTTTTTTGAATGTTCCATGGAGTGGATTATCTCATAGGTCAAAATGACAGCATCAAGAATGTTTCTACCTTCAACAAAACCTTTTTGATTAGGAGCTATTATTTTTCCCAACACCAGTTTAAGTCTAAACACCAAAATTTTAGAGAAAAAATTATAAACAGTATTACAAAGGCTAATAGGCCTAAAATATTTCATTGCAAAGGCATCAACAAATTTAGGGATAAGAGCTATAAAAGTAGCATTCAGATTACTTAACAACCTTCCCAACCTAAAAAAGTCTCTAGCAACATTAAAGAGATCATCTTTAACAATTTCCCAATAAGTTTGAAAAAAAAAACAAGGAGGAATCCATCAGGACCAAGGGCTTTAAGGGCTCCAAAAGAAAAATAGCCTTTTTGACTTCTTCCAGAGAAACAGTATTAGTCATCATCTTAAGATCTAACTCAGAGACAACATTAGGAATAACATTAAGAAAATAAACATTAACCTGGGGATCATTGACAGGGTTTAAAAGGTAGGAGGAGAAATAATTTATAGCTTCCCTTGCAATCTCTCTTTCACTAGTAACAATAGAGCTATCCTCTTTAACCAATGATCTAATTCTATTTCTGCTTCTGTGTTTGAGAGTAGATTGGTGGAAAAATTTGGTGTTCCTGTCCCATTTCGTCAACCATTGAACTCTTGACTTTTGTTTCCAAAATATTTCCTCCTTTTTATTGCATTTGTACTGTTGAGATCTCAACTCTCTTTCCTTCGCACAAGTCTCTTCATCCCCCAAGCCAGACTCCATTCTATCCTGTATTTCTTTTAAAAAATTTCCCAAAGCATTTTTTAACTGAAAAATGTTACCAAAGGTTAACTTATTCCACCCCTTCACCCTTTGCTTAACACGACAAAGTTTTTCAGCCAAACAAAACATAGGAGTTCCAAGGATGGGTTCCTCCCACCACGATTGAACTAAGGCTGTAAAATCCAGATGAGTACATCACATGGCTTCAAATCTAAAAGGGAAGGGGCCCTTATTATGATCCACATGTTTTTTTAGAACCAAAGTATTATGATTAAGAAATATACCAATTAGTAGATATCAAAAATCTATCCAATTTAACTTGAATTAAATGGTTTCCATTCCTCCTACTTGACCAGGTGAATTTAGTGCCTTGGAGAGGAATATCAATCAACACTGTCGAGTTAAAGAATTCAGCAAGCTCCATCGTACTATCCCAGTACTCATCCAAACCACCTAGCTTCTTAGAAGGAAGGAGGGGAGAATTGAAGTCCCCTCCCAACATCCAATGTTCATCACACCTTTCAGAAATAGATTCACTAAGTTGTTCCCACAAAAAAACTCTGTCTCTACTAGAATTGGGGGCATATATATTTACAAGATTCCAAGACTCGTGAGAGCCAGGATCTCCCAGAGTAATCTCAAGGTGATTCTTACTATCAGAACGAAAAATAACCTTTCAATTTAGAGGGATTCCAGAGGGTAGCAATACCTACAGACACTCCTTCAGCTTCACAAATACAAAAAATAGCTCCAGGCCAAATACTTGCAATAGATTTTTCAAAAGTTTCTTTCTTCATCTTCGTTTCTTGTAAAAGGAGGACATCAACTTTGTTATCCATGATGTAGGTCTTAACCAAAAACTATTTATAGGGACTGTTAAGGCCCCTAATATTCCAAGAAACATACTTCATTAAAAATAGAAGCATCCACACCCCCCAACACAACTTGCAACCCAAACTAATTTTTCTTGGACTTCTATCTCGTGAGCAAATCCAAGGTTTTCTATTTACCTGCCGCCACATCCCTTACTGTATCTTTCAATCTTGATTCCTTTTGGGAGGGTCTTCCCACCTTATTTCCCCCTCCAACATCCGGTTTCTTTTTCTTCTTGCTTTTCATGGTGGTTTGTGACCATCCCTCATCATCCTCCTTATCACTTGAACCTTGAGGGAAGCCAAGAAGGGCCAACGACTCATTCAGATTTTGAGCACCAAATTGGGAGACAGGATTCAGCTCCTCTAGGGACAAAGAAATCTCTTGAAGAACATACTCACCCTCTTCCAGGACTTCCACTTGATACCATTTATTAACTTGTTATCCTTCAAACCCTAGACATTCAAGGGGTCCTCGGCTTGGATCTTAACCTCTTGATCTTAAACAATAGGACCAACCAACACCTCAGAATCCTTATCCTTCAGAAGGGGAATGGACACCTTCTAGGGGGACACAAGAGAAGGCTTCACTCTAGAGTCCATGGCTTTAGGTGAAGAGTCTTCTTCAAACCTCTTACCTTTGGCTTTAGAGCTTTCACCCAAAGCCACACAAGAGTCAATAAGATGACCAAACCTCTTGAAATGCTGACAGAAGAGGCGAGCATTTTCATACTCCAAGGGTTGGGTCCAATTTCCAAACATTGACTTAAGCAAAATAGAAGAAGGAAGAACCATGTTAACTGCCACATTGACACAGATACGAGCATACACTAGTCTCGATCTCTCCTGGGTGATTTTATCAATGGCCAAAAGACTCCCAAAAGAGTTCGCAATACCCTAAAAAATTCCTTTCTCCCAAAACTCCAAGGGAAGCCCCAAAAGTCAAACCCAAGTAGGTGCAAATACCCCCAAGTCAACCAACAGGTCAAAGCTAGGTTTCCATTTACAAAGAGAGAGAAAGTTTTTAAAGTCCGGGTCAAAGGCCTAAGGACCTCCAGTTAATACTTTCAACATATCCTCATAAACCACAAAAGAGCATAAAAATACCTGTAGGCATGGCATTACTGGTGACACTACCTTTGAGGTTCCAGGTGGAAGCAACCCACTGACGCACTAGTTCAATATTTGGCCTAAATGCCAAGAAATTTCCAACCAAAGCCATTTTGAGGCTATCCATCGCCTTCAACATAAGGGCCTTAGGAACATCAACTTCCCAGCCAATAACCGAGCAAGAAGCAGAATCCGCAAGTTTTTTATTCTGGGTTGGCGAGTTAGGCCACACCAACTTGTCCATGTAGGAAGTAGGAGCTTCCTCTGAAAAAAAGGAATTAAGACCAAGCATTGGAGAGAAGGGTGACTTCCCAAAGATTCTGATAGTATTTTCCCTAGGGGAAAGGACAACAGTACGGGGAGAAAATGTCTTTTTAGAAGCAGGCAGGCTGGCTACTACCACCATAGGCATAGCAACAGAAGCGAGGAGAACGTCCTTGGAATGGGGAGCCTTCCCGACCCCCCTCGAAACACCCATGAAAAACAAACAGTAAAAAATGGTACCGAAAATTCAAAAAATAGCTAGCGCGAGAAGAGCAAAGCCGAAGAGTTATGCCAAATGTTGAAACATTTAGATGAAGTCAATATTATCACTAGTCTAATATGACCTAAAGTTGGTGTATGTAACTATGTATAAAATTGCTAGATCATGTTTGTATGAGCTATAAGATTTTTATTTAAGTGATCATGATGGAGTAAATCTATTAAAGAAATTTCTTAGAAATAATCAATGACAGGAATGACTTTCCTCTTTTTGACTACTTGATATAACGCGTTCACTAAAGTTTGTATTATTGTTTCATTATATTCCTATAGATATGGGTTATGTTATAGAATATATTGTATAATTGTTATGATTACCTATGAACTTATTAGACCTACACACATGTGTCATACACCAAGTGAAAGTTCTAATGTTCAAAATATTTATTTATTTATATTTAATAATTATTTTATATTCATTGGAGAAATGGGGTGTCGTACTTTGAGGTAACACTCTTGGTCATGCATTGAAACTATCTTGGAATGCATGTACAAGAAGTTATAAGAGAATCTAATTTATCATCAAATTATAAGATGTGGGATTCACTAATGATAGATTCTATAAAATAGGAAAGTTCGTGATTATAGGGAACTTTAAAAATTTGACTAGGAATCTTCACCCACTTATGACATCATGAACTATGATGTAGATCATAGAGAATTTTGACATACTTGAGTTAAATGATAAATAATTATTCCAAATGGGGTGTGGATCATGATAATTCTTACACATGATATTTTTCTAGACCTAGTTTGGACCCATGGTACAATGCCTTTTGGTGGATTTTTAGGCCTCCTTGAGTATATATATAGAGGGATTAAGATGTTGGCATTAGTTATTTTTCATTGCAGGGTTATACAATCATTGTAGTTAAGATATACTAGGACATTGGTATGCATGTGGATTGGATATACATTATTTTGACTAAATTTTTTGGATGCATAATTACATAAATTTTATAAATTGATTGTACCTTATCTCTAGTGATTAAACTTATCATAATTGCCTAAACCATGCCATTTACTGTTTGTGTACTTCCAAGTCATTTTTGAATAGTGGGTAAACTAGGAGGTGTAAATATATCAAATGTTGTAAGTATCTACGTCATTATGAATAAAGAGAAAATGATGCATAGTTTTTGTTCTTGTTTGTATGATTTATATATCTTAGTAAATTATGCATGGTTTCTTTTTCTTGGTTTGCAAAACATGAGACATGAGATATCATTTTGGTTAAATATATGATACTCTTATGAATAGTACCATTACAATTTAATATAATGACTATTATCCTACCAATTGAAGAGGACCATACAAAGATATAGAGACACTTATCCATGCTATTATTGTGTTTCTACCATGGTAATTGGGTAGTAATTGATTAATAATTGTCCAAGGATGCGACCTTGAAAAGGGTTGCCTATCCATTTGAAGTAAACTAATATGAGTTAATTGTATTCACGTGTTTGATTTAAACATATTTATGGTATAATCATTATAAGTGGATATGGTAGATATTATTTTATGTATTCTATAGGATTGTTTTTGCTAGAACATGTGCGTGTTGTGAAGTGTTATAGCATATATTAGGTTTATGACTAAGGTATATTTGGGTTTCCTTGATGATATTTCAACATGAGTTACGTGAAAGTGGAACTAAATGGTTAACATGTACACATGGCATATGTTTTTTTTGTAATATTAGGGAAATAATTTAAGATAATCATGATACATGTATTTATTACTTTATGGTTATTGGGTTATCTATTTATCACTTCAAGATATATTGATGGGTGGAGAGGATAGGGTTCTTTTTATGTGTGGGTTCAATATACCTACCCTATACACAACAAGGCCTTGTAAGGAGTTGTTTGTGGTTGGAAAGTGTTGCACTTGAAGATTGTATTATTGTATCAAACCACTATTGTTTATGTGGTAGATTGGTATGCTTATTTTATATACAAGCTCTAAATATTCAAGATTCCTTAGGTATTTGATTCCATGTTTGTGAGTAAAATTCAATCCTATCATAAGAGATTAATGTTTTATAATAAATTATTAGTGCATTTGAATGTTAACTTGAATACAACTTAAGGGATTTACCATGTGGTGATAAAAGAATAAGTTTGACTCTTGAACCTTATTTAGAACATACACCTAAATCTAAACTAGACAAAATCAAGACCAACTAAACTAGACTAGACTAGGGTTTCTTGAACATGCAATAAAAATGCAACAAAAAAGAAAAAAAATGCACCTGTCTATAGTGCTAAGTTGACGTGGCAGCTGGAAGGCTTCAAAAACTTCAAGCTTTGTCGAACATAGCTTCACTGGAGGTTCATTTTCCACTTTGTTTCACTATCCATGGGTTTGTAATAGTCATTGTTGAAAATGACAAAGTAACTGTCATTTGAGAGTTTTAAACTCTTTCAACAAAAAAGATGCCTTTGTTTGAAGGCCCCCTTCGAATGAAGGCATTAATTTATTAAAAAATATTTTGTTAAAAGACCTTTGAATGACCATAAAACGAGCAAATTAAAAGTGTAATTGGGTCCAAGCACATGGGCAGAGCTAAACCTAGTGTGAAATTGTCAAGGGTGATAATTTATGATGCTACACATCCAAAATCAATCTTGATTGTTTGAATGTTTTTTGTTGCAAATAGGCAATGCATTTCTCTCACAAATAATTATATTAATTATAATTGTAAATTAATTGGTGGCATCTAGTGTATATACAAATTATGACTTTGATTATCAATGTGACAAGAAATTATTTGTCATGATAATGATGAGCTACCCATTTAGGGATGTGGAAAAGTTAATAAAATTCCTTATTTACGTTCCTCTATTGTGCAGCCACAAGTTTGGATTGGCTACTTATAAGCCCTTCACATGTGTTAGATGGAGATGTTGACGATATGCCAAATCCTCTAACTCCATTCAATGTTCACCAATGATTGATACTATTTCCTATTAGTAAATAATCATCCTACTCATAGAAACAAAAAATAGTATGCATTTATCTATAAGACAAGGTTGTGACTCTTTTTTCTAAAGGTCATGATTTTCCAATGAGGTTGTGACCTTCAAAATTTCACTAAAAGATAAGACTTGTAATTTTAAATAAGGACTATAAATTATCAAAATCATATGGCAATGAATTTTTATTTTTTTTATAAGTCCTGTAAATTTTATAAAAGATTATGGAAACTAAAAAGTGGCTATTATGAATTAAATTCTCAAATGAACCTAAGAAAAAATATAGTTTCATTTATTTCAAATGTATTCATATCTCAAATTTATCCATTCTCCATATTTAAAAAATGTAAATGGTCATAGATAAGAAATAAACACATCCCTTAAAACTATTTTCATGAAATATACTTACTTGAATGTGGCAACTTGATTTTAGGAGTATTTTGAAGTTATTTAAGGGTATAAACTACAAAAAATGATTAGTATAGCTTAATTGGTTTTGATATAATGTTAGAAATTAGGATCTTAGGATACGGGTAAGTGCACAAAGTTGAGTCCATGAAACATGGAAGTTTTTGCCTTAGCCAAAAAATTGAAATCGACATTGCAAAAATGAGATCCCGATTTTTAAAAATTGGGATCCCATTTAGCTTTGGGATCTCGAGCCTAAATACAAAATGGGATCCTGAACCAATGAAGAAGGAACGAGATCCTGATTACTACGAAACGAGATCTTGATTTATAAAAATCGGGATCCCGTTTTGTAGAAATCGAGATCTTGTTTTCTAATGCTATTTATTTTTTAAAAAACGAATGGAGTTCATTTTGCAGTGGAAGGGATCTCGAGTACAGGCAACAACAACCTCCACAAACAGCTCCAGGTACCTACCCACAACCCTTTTTTTTGCATTTTTCTATTTCTTATTAAAATTGTGAATAAAATAAGTGAATTTAACATGTTTTTTTTAATTTATTTCACGTTTTGAGCATTTTTTTTCCTGTTATAGTATAAATGAGTAATTGTAGAGATAGATCAAAAATGTAATGAAACCTAAAGATTTTTTAATAGAAATGAAAAAATGAACCTTGAATTGTGTTTTACAAACAAAATTTAGCTTTTGAAACCTAAATTGTTCAATTAAACCAAAAAAAATTGAATTTGAAAACCCTAATTGAAACAAAACAAAAAAAATTGCATTTCAAAACCCTAGAAATTGAAATGAATAAAAAAAAATTGCATTTAGAAACCCTAATCAAGCTTTTTGAAATCCTAAATTCAAATCAAACTAAAAAATTGAATTTGAAAACCCTAGATTGAACTTAAACGAAAAAATTGCATTAAAAACCCTAATTGCTTAGAAATTGAAACCCTAAATTGAATTGGAACAATTTTTTTTGTTAAAATCCTAAATTGAAATCGAACAAATCATTTTGATTTTGAAAACTAGGTAATTTCGAGCTCAAAAAATTCATTTGCATTGCTTAAATGTTTTAAATTTTATTTGCATTGTATGGAGAAAACGATATGTTAAACATTAGTTTCAATGTTAAATTATAATTAGATTAGAAAACAATATGTTAAAGAATAGTTAAAATTCATAAAGTTTATCAATGTTTGTTTGCAAATTTAGTTAGCAAATTCGTAAATCCAAGCACGCACAATCGATTCCAATTGGCACTAACTTGCAAGTCTAAATTATTCCAAGGGCCACCCAAAATTCACCCTAAGTTTGCTAAACCCTAAACCATGAACTGTAAAATCTAAACCCTCAACACTAAAGCATTTGAATTTTGTCTTAGGACCTTAAGATGAAATTTGGTTGCCTTAAAAAACCCTCTATTGTCACCATCCAGTAGAGCTTTTTTAATGTTTTCACTTATTTGAACACATAATATAAAACCTTTTGGTTTCTACAAGTTTATGAAGAGTGGATGATCACTCTCTATGACACTTAGACATGATCAATAGGGATCTAAATCATTGGAAGAAAACTTTATTCTATTATATCCACAAGATAGGAGAGCACGAGTGAGAGTGCTATGGGTAAAGTTTCTTTCATTGGACATACCTAAAATTATGTAGGTTCAATGTCAAGAATGGGTCTATTTGGTAGATTTATGAAAACTATTATGAATATCTAGAATACCATAAAAGTATAATTATAGCAATTCCAATTGGAAACACTTGGGTATATATCATATGAAATTTAAATAGTAAGGTGTCTATTATATAGGAGAGTTGATCATAATACATGGAAAGAGGTTTGTATGGGAATATATGTATTAAGAAACACATACCATGTCCTCTATAGGATTTTGAAGATGCGATCCTAGATAATAATCCACCCATCCTCAAGCATAATGGATTCTTTAGCAATTAAGGGAGATTCAATAACCATAAAATTACCTATATTTTGATACTATATAGATTTATGTGGAGGATAGAAATGCATCAATAAGGAGACCAAGATGGAACCATTTAACACCTAAGGTACACCTATTACATGGGAAAGGGAGGAGGTACATGATGATAGGTTGGAGGAACTAGGCTATTATTACAATAGAGAGAGGAGGATTCATATTATGCTCCTATAAATAAGAGGTCAATTTAGAAGATTAAAAGAACTCTAATAACAAAGGAAATAATTCTATAGAGGGAGTGAGTGGGATTGTTGGAAATATACAAGGAGAGAGGTGAAGGTCCCAACACCTACATAGAGTCCTACACAAAATACACCAATCTAGGCACTTCCTAGAAGGATCAAGATCCATGTGAGTAGCCTCTTTTTATTTTTGTATCTTCTACATATGTATATTTATTCCTTTATTATGTGATTAAAATTATGTATGACATAACTTATTAATAAGTGATTACAAGGATAATTATTAAAATATTTCATATTTATTTTGATATCCTCTAATGTAGGAGGAAATTTTTACTTGTTTTGATAGATGTATGTTATTTTTGTGATATGTATAGATTGATTCATTTTTAACATGATACTTTTTTTATTAGAGGGGTAAACACTTTTGACCCAGAGCTAGATGAACCAATGAGGTCACAGTATGACTAAATTTGGACCTCACTAGACATCTAGATCCCCTTAAGCCATCCTATCACCCTAAATAGTAAATTGATTTCTTAAGGGTCCCAATATGACATTTCTTAAGGGGATCAAAGAAGTTCTTAAAATTTGGTGAAGTTGCCCAAGGCAACCAAATTTAACAATAATAAGATCGTGCAAGATTATAATATGAATGAGATTTCATGATCTAGGTTGGTCAGTTGAAACAAGAGTAGATCTGAATCAAATATTCCACAAGAAAATGTTATTCAATAACTTGCAAGTTCATTATATTCCAAGGGGCACCAAAAATTCACCCTAAGTTTTGTAAACTCTAAACCCTAAACTCCAAAATCTAAACCCTAAACACTAAACCATTCATTTTGTCCTACCTGACCTTAAAGTGAAATTCGGTTGCCTTAGGAAAATCCACCAAATTTCATTCCCTTATGCCATGTAATTTTGTCATAGGATCTTACTACATAGATCCCCTTAAGTTATCCAATTACCATAAACCCTAAACTCTAAACCCTAAACCCTAAAGCCATAATTTTTTCTTAGGATCTTAATGAAATTTGGTTGCCTTAGGCAACTCCACCAAACTTCATTCCCTTATGCCATGTAATTTTGTCCTAGGATCTTACCACATGTAGATCCCCTTAAGCTATCCTATTACCCTAAACCCTAAACCCTAAACTCTAAACTCTAAACCCTAAACCCTAAAGCCATCATTTTTTCTTTAAAGGCTCTTAATGAAATTTGGTTGCCTTGGGCAACTTCACCAAATTTTATTCACTTGAGCCATGCCATTTTCTCCTAGGACCTCACTAGACGTAGATCCCCTTAAGCCATCCTGTCACCCTAAATCATAATTTAATTTCTTAAGGGGTCCCAATATGACATTTCTTAAGGGGATCAAAGAAGTTCTTAAAATTTGGTGTTCAAAGTTACCCAAGGCAACCAAATTTAACAATAATAAGATCATGCAAGATTATATAATATTAATAGTTAATTGTATTTTCATTCAAGTAACACATGCGCCTTAGACATAAATGAGGCTTACATATTTTATCATTTGTATTCAATTATTTAAGGCCATTTATATTGAATGGTTTAAAGGTATTTCCTAAACATGTATCTTACATCTCAAAATTACAAATCTAATGCAGGTTCACTCATATCTTAAAGATCACATGGATCCATTCAATAATATTCGTAATCCACCTCCATCCCATCCATATCCACCACCTTCACCTCCACCTCCACACACTCCACCTCCACACACTCCACCTCGTAACCCCCCACCGCCACCACCTGAAATCGATGAACATGCTCATTTGCAAGCACAAATCAATGCCAATGTTAGAACCATCCAAGATCAAATCAACATTATTCAAAATGAAGAATGTGTCGCACCTCCTGTGAGGATGTTTGCATCTAGGATGCAAATGCTTGTTGATGCTGCCAGGGCTATGGATGGGATCTTAGATGAGCATCGAAAATGGCTAGAGGAGAGGAGAACTTCCACTTCTGAAAAGGAAAACACAAAGAAATGAAGAGATGCAGTAGAGAGCCACAATAGTTTCTAAATTAAGAAAATGATCTTAAATAGTTATGAATTATGAATTTGGTGATCGATAGATATTTTGTGTGATGAATTTATAAATTTGGTTGGATGGATATTTTTAGTGACATGAATCTATATTTTGGTTCTAGATGGATACTTTTAGTGACATGGATTTATGAATTTGGTGGAATTTATGAACTTATAATGAACAATATATAATAGTATATATTTTATGACTATCTACTAGATCATGATTTCTCCTGCTGAAAATTTGTAATATATATATATATATATATATATCTGTGTGTGTGCGTGTTAGAAGTAAAATGAGCTTTTGTGAATGTTTCAAGTTTATTGTTTAGTATGTTCGTGCATGTATTAAAAATTTGCATATAGTTCTTAAATTTTGAAATTTGTATGTATGCATATAGTTTAGTTTAATGATCTGTACACATGCAAATTATGCATCATATTTTTTATTTTAAATGTATGTACATGTTAAATTTTGAATTTTGTATGGACATGCTCAAGTTCAATCAATGTATATATATGTGCATTTCAATTAAATATATGATCTTAATATATATGTTGATCATCCTATTTCAATTAAATATATGATCTTAATATATGTATGCACATCCTATTTTGTATGATTTAATGCAGGTGCACATTTATATCTCATATCATGGATGATTTTAACATTTATGATATCATCAATCCACCACCTCAACCATAGCCACATCCACCTCCCCCCCTCCACCTCCCCCTCCACCTAATATGCCACATCTAGCACCTATTGCATCTGACGAGGCTCGCTTGCGAGCACGTATAAATGATCAAGTTGCATCCTTACAAAATCAAATCAATGCTATACAAAGTCAAGCATTGATTCCACCACATGTGAGACGTTTTGCATCTGATGCAAAACGTTGTTGATGCCATCAGGATGATTGATTATGATCTTGATAGGCATCGACGAGAGAGAGAGAACAAATGAGATAATTCTATTCTGACGATCTCTCTTACAAACAAATATTAGACCTTAAAATAATGAAAGCCCATCTAGCCCCCTACTTTCTTGACCTCGTTACTCAACAACCCATTCCACCCAACAAATCTAGAATATCCATGAGGTGGTGCATACATCCACAAATGAGTGTACATTTTTGGGATCGATGGTATATGGTTTTTGATAGTCCCCCACATGCTAATTGGGAGTGCCCATTGTATTTTTTGAGAAAACTGTATGTAGAGTTTGTTCTGGGGCAAAAGCCCAATTATTTTAATTTTAGATCATTTCAGGGTGTTGGTGGCAGCATGCCACAATAGAGGTTAGGGGCAAGGGTTGATCCCCAATTCCCCATGCATGCACAACCCCTTGTTGTTTCTCCTGGTCCTCCCATTCCCGCACCTGTACATCATCGAGCTCTGGCTCAACATTAGGTTCCCTTAGTACACTCATAGGAGACCTTGATCAACATGCTTTTGCAATAGCGGGTGGGGAGCATAGAGACGATGATGATGGAGTTTTTTATGGAGCTGGTCTGAGTACCGCTCTAGGAGTGTCGAGGCCCATCCCCCATATATGTACTAGTTTTCATCAAGTATGCTATGGACCTGATCAAGCCACACCTAGTTCAAGTGGACGGGGAGATTCTGGTGGTTCATCTAGTCGCATCAGTTCATTTGTAGAGTTTATTATAGCAAGCCATCACCCTGAGGACACTGCAACACAAGTATAAATATGCATCTATGTACGTTCATTTTATAAGAATTTTGATGGATATATATATCAAAGAAAATTTTGCAATACATTTTAACAATCAAATTGTTTGGTGTACAAATGACACTAATGATGGGGCAATCATCTGTTCCACGAGTACATACATTGACACCGGTCGTACTCGACAACCCTTATGGGGTATTTTGATTTGAATTTTTATAATTGAATCACATATATGTTTGAAATATTTATGTTGGTTTAGGCGAGTCAATCGACATCCATGTTGATTCTTCCTGAAGGATTGTCAACCACTCCTCCACTATCGAGCGCCATAGATCAGGGACATGTACATTCATATTGTAAATTTGTTTAAAGTTTACATTAGTATAGTTACAATTTTATGAATTTTGAATTCACTAGATATATGAAATACATGCATGTACACTTGTAAATATTATAAGCGTTAAATGTCTATGTACATGTATGTCTAGGTTGATACCACAATGTGAATGGGCATCGAGCAAACATTTGATGTTGCAACTACTCGTGAGGCCACTGATTTCCAGGTTGTTTACAAAACTTTCTACACAAAATGTGCAAACTTGAATATATATATATATATATATATATATATATATATATATATATATTAACCTAATTCAATTGTACATGCTTTAATTTTGATCTTGTAGGACTTTGTTAGTGCAACTTTCAGCCCTAACCCAGACATAGTTAGACCACCAAGAGGACATGCAGAGCATGCTCCAGATCAATTGGTAATTTAAATTTTTTTATTATATTTAAAGTCAATTATAAATTACATATTTTGAATATAACTTAAATTTTAAATTTTAAATTTTAAATTGAATATATACATAATATGAGATTTGTTACATATTCTTTTTCTTTTATAGCACGACACATCTTGTAGCGCTGGAGCATGTACAACAAACTCCGTGAAGAGCTTGATGCACAACCCTCAAAAAATACAAAGATAAATTAAATATGATAAATTATAAATTAAATTGAATTAAAAAAAAAAATTAATTGTAGAGTTGTACATCTAATTTCAAATTTCTTTGTCTTGTTTATGTAGATTGATTTAGAGAATTTAGAGGTTGCTTCAGCACTATACATCTGCATTAATATATGACAAGAATTTAATTCTATGATGGATATAAATTAAATTGTCATTAAATCATTTTCATTGTTCACATCTAATTTTTCATCTTTCTCTTGCAATGAGTGTTTGTGGGTCATCCCCATAGTCTCCAGACATGGTGAAGAGGTCTCTTTGATTATAGAGACAATACATGACCTAGAAACATGTGATTTTATGTGCTGGCATTTGTTTATTCTGTTGACCATATCGCTTCTCATGCAATTTTGTTGGACTTTTATATTTTATGGCTCAAGTAATTCAATACTTGACTTTAGTTCATGAGTTGTAATTCTGACTTTTATTTCATGTATGAATATATTTGCTCTCAAGGCACTTAATATGTTACATAAATTATGGACTTTATTATTGTTTGAAATTTTAATTTACACATGTACATTTATGCATTTTATGTTCATAGTCAAGACATTAATATAGGACATTAATGTGAAATTTAGTGATCTCATACATGATAATAATATAGGACATTTTAATATATATACTTTACAAATTTAGTGATCTCATACATGATATGTACATTCAATAATTAGCAATAATTACTCAATGAACTTATTCAATTCACGTCAATCAATAATTAGTCAATAAATCATAATTTACAAACAAAAGCAATCTATTTATATACCAGAAAGGATAAAATTTTAAGAAATAAACAATACCATAGAAGATTAGAGAATAAAAGCATTAATAAATTCTATAAATAATAACATCTAACACTAATTTATAAGTTGTCAAAACAAATAATGACATCCCATACTAATTTATAAGATATTAAAACAAATAATGACATCCAATACTAATTTATAAGCTGTCAAAACAAATAATGAAATCAAATACTAATTTGTAAGCTGTAAAAAAATATAATGGCATCAAATACTAATCTATAAGCTATCAAAACAAATAATAGCATCCAACACTAATTATAGGTTGTCTTAAGGAGTCATAATACAACGTCTTAAGGGGATCAAAGAAGAGTATAATTGAGTATAAATATTAAGTGATATTAACAAGTATTATAAGTTTTAGGGTGAGTCATCATAATACAACATCTTAAGGGGATGTCTTAAGGGGTCTTAAGGGGATGTATAAAGGGGTCATAATAGAACGTCTTAAGGGGTCATAATAGAATGTTTTAAGGGGATGTCTTAAGGGGTCATAATACAACATCTAAAGGGGATTTCTTAAGGGGTCTTAAGGGGATGTCTTAAGGGGTCATAATAGAATTTCTTAAGGGGATGTCTTAAGGGGTCATAATACAATGTCTAAAGGGGATGTCTTAAGGGGTCTTAAGGGGATGTCTTATGGGGTCATAATAGAATTTCTTAAGGGGATGTATTAAGGGGTCATAATATGTCTTAAGGGGATGTCTTAAGGGGTCATAATAGAATTTCTTAAGGGGATGTCTTAAGGGGTCATAAAAGAATTTCTTAAGGGGATGTCTTAAGGGATCATAATAGAATTTCTTAAGGGATGTATTATAATAAGTAATACCTTAAGGATGTCTAAAGGGGTCAAGTAATACAACGCCTAAAGGGATGTCTTAAGGGGTCTTGTAGATGTCTTATGTGGGTCATAATAGAATTTGATATTAAGGATAGTCAGTACACAACGCCTTAAGGATATAATTGATTTTAACAATAATGTATGCATGATATTTAGTGATTATACAATTACATAAATTTTCAAAGTAGGAAAAAACATGCATTTAATCAAACAAAATATATAGAACATTGATTTTGATATTAGAAGCAATATAGGAGTATGTTTACCAGGTAAGTATGTATGTACATATATGTCATCTCAAAAATGCCTGTTTACAAAATTTGATATGCCATCTCAAGGAAATATCTATGCTCTTAGGAATGGTAGTAGGTCTTCACACCACCTGATATAAAAAGGTACAAGCAATATCAATGAAATCATCAAAACATACATATTTTAATTTATATAAAACTATCTATATTCGCACAACTCAAGTACCTGCATTTAAAAGTATTCCACACATGTGTGTAGGTTGAATCCAGGCATCCTCTCCTTTTTGTTTCAAAGCATGAGATCAATGCAATGATGGCTTAAGGATACAAAAAATGACAATAAATCAATTTTAACTATTAATATCCAAGCAATATCAATATGTAATCAAAACATGTATTTAAATATAATTGAACTTAATAATTACTTATGTTTTTACCAAGTATTCCATGCTTGCCCAGGGTTGAATCTGCATGAACTAGATCCCTTTTGTGATTATGCCTTAAGGATCTATAAAGGGACAATTTAAATCAATTTCAACTAATAACACACTTGACCAATATCAAAACATGTATTTAATCTATTTAAAAGGACAATATAAAACTAAAAACTATATTTACCTATATTTACTTATTCCATTGTACCATCTTATTCCCTTCTTTTGCAATACATCTATGACGCTCTCATGCTTCCTTCCCATAGAAATTGACCATAGCACTTTTTGAAGGTCTTCCATGGATAATTACACTCTAGTTTTATATTTGTTGCCACCACCAAATGTGAATAATGTATAATCTTTTTATGTGTTTCATAGTCTTCGAATGTAGGTAGACCATTCTTTCTTCTCAGGTATTTTCATAGCCAAGTGCCAACAACCACCACTAATCCTATTGGAAAACATGTTCAAAAACCATCATCAAATAAGTTCTCAAAATTTTCTTAAGGGGATCAAAGACTTGTTCTAAAAAATTGCTTAAGGGGATCAAAAACTTGTTATGAAAATTTGCTTAAGGGGGTGTCTTAAGGGGATCACCGTACCTGTTGGATAATGAAATCCATCATCATATTCTCGAGGTGCTATTAACTTATGTTTAGTTTCCACACAATGAGCCAACCAATATTCTATTTGCTTTTCATTCCCCTTAGGTGCAATAACAACATACACATGTCCTGCCAACAAAATTCAATTTAATAACTTGCGCATATCCATATAAATAATTTAGTATTACAAAATAACTTAATAAAGTGAAATAAAATGAAATAAATTGAATTAAAATTACCTTCTTGTACAAGTTCTGAAACATGGTCATAATCTTTAGATGCAAACACTTGATCATTTTCTTCAATAGTTCTTTCATATTGATCATGTGCTTCTGCAGGTGTCAATGATCTTTGCTCTCACTGTTCAACCCATTATGTATTTTCACATGCTTCCCAATCTCCTGAGATACAAAACTGGCAAAAAAATGCAAGCTCCCTTGTCCAAATAGTCCACGTGCTTGCTGTCACACTCCTAAATGAATGCCATTTAGTAGATCCACTAATTGTCTCACAATCAACTCTAGGAACAATGTTCTCTTCTTCCACCAACCAAAAGAATTGATGAACTATAGAGTAATCACTCAGGTGTAGATAATCTTCTATTACACCAATCCACAATCTCACGTGCATCTTTAAATTTTACTGAATCTTCAAATTTTAATTGTTCTCTAGCAAGAATTCTTTTGACACACACACCAACTCCATCATGTTCTCCTTTACCATGCCTAGCTTCAAAAAAACTCATATATGTTGAACATTAAGTTCCTTGTGAACCCTACTTAACCAATAGAACATTCAAGCATTCTTGAACTGCCCCATACAATTATCTGACCATATGAGGTGTTCTTTCATCTGGATTCCTCTTTTTCTTAAATTTCTATAAAATATACTGAAACAGTATTGAACAAACTCTGACGAGTGTAATCGATTGTCGCTCAAATAAAAATGATACTCTCTCAAAATTTTTCTATCATCCTCAGTGCTATCATCTGCATGTCTATGAACAATATGGACAAACATAGCTACTTGCATTGAATTATAATATTGAGATTGAATTTCCTCTTGTAGAGTGAGAGTATAATTTTTTGCAAAATTAGCCACTAAAAGTATAATACCAATTGGAAATGTGTTTCTACATGCGCAAAATTGGCCATCAAGCCATCGAGCATGTTTAGAGTGCATGACATATTTTGGTACAATTTTATTCTTAAATTCACTCATGAATGCATGCACACTAACTTTTTCTGTAACTAAATCACAACGCTTTCCTATTTTTCCATCTTTTAAAGAATAGTGAACATTCTTAAATCTTTAACATCTACTAATTGTTGTCCAAAATCATGATCAACACTTTCATGCAAACAAATTCTCTTGGGAAATGAAAGATTTCCCATAGTTAATGCATTGTCTGTGGAAATACAAGAACTTAAATAAACAATTTATCATTAGATTTTTCACAAAAAACAAACTTTGAAATAACCTCTCTTTATTGCTCGTGTGTGGTGCTAACATCAATACCATTAATTCTGCCAGATAATCATGTTAGTATGCAAAGTACAACGTATATATCGAAAAACATCATAAAAATAACGAAATTGAACATGCCTTTTACAACAACAAGATATTTGTTGCTTACTAATTTTGACATACCAAGGTTTAAATTTTTCAAAAGACCTTTGCCTTATTTTAATATTACCAGTAACACTAAATTGCTGCAAATTTTCTATAAATTCAATTTGTGTTGTATCCGATAGGTGCTTTGGGGTGAGGATCGCTAACTTGGACCCCACCCTCCTTAATTTTAAAACACCCTAGCATTAGATGAAACCCTAGTATTATTATCATTACATGCCAATATTTTTTATCAAAGATTTTAATTTCATATCGACCTCGACATCATCTTAATCAAACTCCAAATATTTCCATCGAGCAGGATCATTTTCTATACTTTCTCTTCTTTTTGCCGCTCTTAGCAATGTTTTAGGATGTATTTTTAAAACTTCACTAATATTGCTTACCATTCTTTTATTCAAAGTTGCTTTATTAACTATAGTAGTTGTTATAGCTCTTCTTGTTGCGTTTTTATCTTTAGATCAACTATTTTTCCCAATAGATTGAATGACACTAGCAACAATAGACATAACATGTTTTAATGATTGATCTTTTCTTTTTGGTTTAACATAAAAGCCTAAACTTTTCATTACTTTCCTCATTTTTTGCATTCTCATCAATTGCATCATTAGTTGACATTGAAAAGCAATTTTTTTAATAGAGAAAGAATTCATGAGGTTCTGGTCTTCGCGATGTGTTTTATTTCTGTCTCCAAGAAATTTTTGGGTAAGGACTGCCCTGTCCAGTCCCAACATCAAGAGTCTCTAGGATTCCATTCTGCCTGTCTCAGCCTCCCAGCCTTCCCACATATTCCCATGATCTTCTGTCTTCAAATAAATTTCTATAAAGTTTCATCTCTGTAATATCATCAATGTCAACATCATTAAGTCCAACATCTTGAAACTTCTACATAAATTTACTCATTTCACTCACAACAGATGTGGATTTGAAGACGTAATTCTAATTTGTGCATATTGAAACACTCTCCATAGCATCCAAAGAGGGATTTGTATAACCTGTTATTCTTCCAAGAATTGACTCCTCCTTGCAATTTGTTTCATCTACAACCATGGTATCCTCAATGTTTCTTTATCTTCAATAGTTGTGGAGAATCATTGCCTCCACCACTGGTCTGATTTCTTATTCTCATTCTTCTTTGTCTTTGTCTTTGTCTCTCCTTCTCTCTATTTGCTTTAACTTCTTGAGGAGTGAATGTATTCCTTCTCTTATTATGAGCTTTATCTTCCATGATTATAAAATTCTCAAGCACAAATGAATGTTAATAGTGAAATTCTTCAAAATATTCAATCCAAATTGGAAGTTGAATACCTATTAGGACAAAAGTCTTCCTCTTGTGTTCCTCAAAACAAGTAGAAAACTAGCACAATTCCACTTTAAAAATTGTTTTCTTCATGCCTACTTTGAAAAATTCAATTCATATTGAAAGTTGAAGACCTTTTGTTCCTCGAAACAAGCACAAAACTAACACAATTCCACTTCAAAAATGGTGTAGATGATGTCTCCTTTGAAAAAATAAATCAAAAATCAAGTTCATCACCTGTAAATACAATAGCTCATGAAAAATTGTTCAATTTTACTACTCTCAGCTGTACATGTGAAGTTGCAGACTTCATAGTATTTTTTGGCAGTAAATTTAAATAAAAGAAACAAGATCTTGTTTATAAAAACTGGGGTCCCGTTCTATAATCGAGATCCCATTCCCCGATATTTAATGTGGGGACTGTTGGAAGGAAAATGAGATCCCATTTACGTTTCCCTTCCAACGGTCCGAATATTATAAATTAGGGAACGAGATCCCGATTATAAAATGAGATCCTACTTTTAATAAACAGGATCCCATTTTATAAAGCGCAATCCCATTTTTTAAAATTTGAATTTCTATTAGCTTTGTGGTCGGGTTTTTTCCTAGGATTTTGGTTTGGGAAAAGCATTGGAAATCCGAACCTAGGCCTTCAACCTAGTTTGACTTGCAAGTTGAAGGTCATAACAATGTTAGAGAAAAATACCGACTTTGGACATATGACTGACGACATTTTTTGCAAATTTTTTTGACGAAATTAAAACCCATTTTTAGATGAGACAATGCTCCATTCTAAATATGTATTTTTTTAGAATTGGATTATTTTTTCTATTTTCAATTAATTTCTAATAAAATTACCATAAACTTTTAAATATCGTGGTTTTTTACTATTTTAATAACTTTTGATCAACACATGTAACATTTTGACAAATGGATTGCCAAGAACAAACTGTGACAATTATTTTCAATTTAAAAAATAAAAAATGATAAGTTCAGTCATCTTTATGCATGTCAGACACCTACCATTTTTTCAAAAAACAGACAACTGCTTACTAAAAATTTAACATTTTTAAAAAAAAAAATTGAATAAAAAATTACAAAAATATCAAGAACAAGCTTCAGTGAGTCACAAATATTTTTCCAAAAGGATTTAGAAAAATACGACAATTTAAGTCAAAATATGGATGTCGTACACGTGCATGGTATGGTAAAAAAAAAGTGACTTTTAAACAATGGTTTTTAGAAACACCTATTGAAACTCAATTTGTACAATATGGGTATTGAAATAAATTACATATTTGGAAACTAGACTCTGAGCACTACATTTTATGATTAGTGACTTTTTTAAAGATTCCATCTCTAAGTGCTTCAAATTTTAAGGTCAATGGTGTCAAATTCTAAAAATCAGGAAAAACACTTCCACTTTCTGGCCAAAAAGTGGACTCAACTTGCACACACCCATACTAATCATTATAAAAAAATATATAAAACAAATAAAATGAGAATCATACAAGGATATATTTTACAAATTATGCAAGATATACATATAGAAAAACTTATTGGGTAAAAAACCTCATAAAACATCATTTTATTAACAAAAAAAATAGTTTATTAAAAAATAGATTGAATTTGGTGACACTCCTCTACATACTTCCACATGGCCAATAATACGTCATGTGCATAGTGATATAATTCACTATTAATCTTCAAATTCCCACACTCAAATGAGAGGGAACCTCCTTAAATATAGAGAAAGAGTGGAAAAACATCTAAAGGTGTATTAGTTACACCTATTCATTAACCACCATTCATAAATAATTAATAATCTAACAATTATTAGACTATACTTATTTTAAATAGGATATATAAGATTTTATAACCTTATATTAGAACAACATATAAATTTTATTGTAACATACACAATGTTTACTCTACAGTTTTCACCTAAGATTTAACTTATGAAGTGAATAATTCAATGTCTCCAAAAACATGAAAACATTTGTTTTCTTTTTCAATAACACAATTTGCATACTGCATAAAGATCTTCATATAATATTTGCATCAGTGAAATATCAAAACTAAACTTCAAGTAAATGAAACTCATCTTTTCAAATACAATTTATAAATAGAATTCATGATCATATACATAATTTCATAATTTACAAGAGATCAAGGTCATGGTATCCTTATCTAGATTACTTCTTCTATTTCATAAGTTTTGACATGTTGTCTACATGAGGGAGAGCATCACCCAAGTGCTTTACCTCCAACCACAAACCAACGGTTCTCCACACACCTTCCTACTAGAAGTGGCCATGCTCTTCAATGAAGAGTTTGGTATGGGAACCCCTAGTATTGCCATATGAGTACCTAGTGATGTGTCCTACATAACATGTATGGTCATAAAACTATGAATGCCTTCCAAATATGCATGACATTACTGACAAGCTATGCAAACCTGGAGCACAGTGAATTGACAAGTGCAAGTAGCGACTTTTATACTTACTTTGGCCAAAGTTTGATAAATATAATCAATCCACTTTCTTAGGAAGTGGTGTCGTGAGTTCACTAACCTCTAACTCAACTTGGAAATCCTACTGACCTGTGGTTAACTCCTCTTTTGATTTGACCCAAAGGTTAACTAACTTAAACAAAATCTCTTTCAATAGTGATGACTCACTAATGTTGATTATTCAACTAAATAGGTTTAACACATCTAACTCGAATACCCTATTACATCCTCACAAAATTTTGGTTCTAGACAATTACCTCTTACTCAAGTCCCTTCTTTCTAAGTTGGTAAACAACTTGACCAGTTTATATTCTTCTGAATAGAATATCCAAGTTATGCTCTTGCAACATTCAAGGTCTAGGCATCTGCCTCTTATTCGAGCCCTTGGTTTTAACCATGGGAGTAACTACTCTCCTATTTTATGCACAATTAGTTAATATCAATGGCATATTATCATTAACTAGACACACTTGGTCTCAATCTAAAGTACTAACAATATGTACAATAATCTATTATTAAACTTAAATTGAAGATTACCTCTTTGTATTCAAGTTTCAGTTGACCAACATTTATTCTTTGGCTCTGAAATCTTAAAGATCCCCATACCGAATACGGTTAATATTGGAGTGAACATAAATAGACAATCATCCTCTTCTTAAATAATGGTTTAGAATCTTCGTTGTCATACCAAGTATGGCCCCGTCCTTCTAGAATGCCATAACCGATCTAGTTATTCATGACATTAAATATCATTTAGTTTGATTCAATATAAAATATTTTATTCATAGTAATGTTCATTAATGATTTAGAAAAATAATCTATTTACTTGCAATAACTCAATTGAGAACCATCTAACTAATCTCCAAATTCTTCACAGGTTTCTCTGACATTAGCCTTTGGATAATTATACAAAATGCCTATGTTTGTCTATATATATATATTCTTGACACAAATATTCTCACATATAAATGTATATGATAAGTTTATAGCCATGCTGGAGAATATTTTCTACTTGAGAGTTATTTGTACTTCTACACCTTAAAATCTCCTAGCACTAAGGCCTTTGATTAATAATGAGAGAATAAAGTCCTCTATCCAAGATACATGATTTCCCATCAGTAGGTAATAATAATGACTCTTGGTCCATTATGTATTATGATAATTTTTAAAAAGATAATAAAGACATTATCACTACTATTACGTTTTCAGATTCTCTTACTGAAAATCAATATAAACTTGTTCAAAAATATTATATGCAAGAAACTGTCTTATTGAGATAGTATCATATTCCCATACTTAGTTTCTCTTCACTACTTTAGTTTAACAAGTTGGTTGTTTTGGTTAAACACAACTTTAGAGAGAGTTTTAACCTTCCACTGAAGCTCTCTCCCTCTCTCACACACACACAAACACACACACAGATATTCAATTTCACACAATTCAAACATGATTTAACAATGTATTTAAAAGAAAACTACTTGATATATCCAACGGGTTTCCTTGGTTCTCATTTTCACTTTGCATTTTAAATTAGCACTATGCATAAATAACTAAGTTATTCATACATGCACTCATATACTTTTCTAAACAACCATAATTTGCACATAATAATGGAAAAAACAACTTAGATAAATAAAGAGCTTTAATCAGAATTTGAAGGAGAAGGAAAGAGAATCATTGGGATTATGCCTGGAATAAAATAGTCTGGCTTTGATTCTTGGTAATCCTTGCTTCAAATCTGCATTGTTAACTCAACTTTAAACTTGCCGTCCTCTCAATTTCAAGCTCTCAACACTATTCTTGCACCTCTTTCTTTCTTCTTTACTAACAATTTGTAGCTATCAAGAAATCTAAATCTGATACTAACAATCTAATCTCACTCTTTGGCGTATTGAAATGCATATTTTACTTGATCTTAGATCACAAAACTTAATTCTTCTCTCAAATTCATGTATGTAGCTAATCCAAGATTGTAAAACTAATGAACCACCAAACAAAGAACAACTTCTCTTTATTAATACTAAAAATGATTTGCTAATAATAAGAATCAGTTTAACTAAGGGCTCAAATTGCTCTCCAATCATTGCCACCACTCCAAAACGCCGCTAGGCATGAGATTTAAACCAGTTGACTAAGCATTTAGAAATACCACAACTTGTATTTTGAAAGAGTCAAACAATGCCAAAGCTTATACGTTGAGATACAAAGCTTAAATAATCCAGATTTCAACTTGAAAAGACACCAAAACAAATCGACTTCAACTTCTAATTGCCATGACTAGCTTGCACAACAATATTTTTTTGTTTTTTCAGCTTATTGTTGCTAAATAAGTCTCTTTTTTATGGCACATTGGAAGTCAAACAGATTCCAAGCTCTTTACTTTCCTTTTTTCCCAAGTTGTGGGCTGCATCAAAATAGGAACATATGCCAAAATAACCTCCGCTCGCCACCTTCACGTGGTTGATAAAATAGTTTAGAAAGTTTAACATGTAGACACTTCATGGCATTGATATTGACTTGGTAAAAGCATATGGTGGCGCCTATGTTGGCGTCCACTCTCTACCCATTTAAATTTGCCTTTTATTGGTATATACGTGGCATTATAGCCACTTAATATGGCTTACAAAATCACTTAAATATATTAATATATAATTATATATATACAATAACATATATTTACATATATATATATCACATTTAATTGACTACATATATGTTATGTATATATGTATGAGTATACATAGATATTATTGCCTATGTATATTCATACCTACATACATATGTATATATATGTCCTATCATATATACATACATATATACATACATATATATATATATATATATATATATTATTAAAGTACACCTTACACATTATATATACTATGCACAAAGAGTTTTAGTATTTTAATTTAAATTAATTAAACGGTCAAGGAGGAACAAAGATGACAAAAGCATCATTTTCCCTAGACTCACAAGCCCATCAAATTAGGTTCAAGACTTACCATTACAAAGCTTATATTGACTTGACAAGGTTCCACTGACCTATGCAAGTGAGTGTGTGTGTCTACTCAAATAGAAATACCATATGTTCCAATACCAATCTCTTCTCTTGGGTGATACTCTCCCTCCCCCACTAGAGGGTTCAAACTTTCCTGTATCCAACTTAGAGAAACATGTCTATAGTTAGCTCTGATAACATATATATCATATTCACAATATAACTTAAGCATTATTAAAGCATTTAAAAAGTAATTTCATCATACTGCACAGTCATACATTTCATTCATCCATTGAATATCATCAAGACATAATTATGCATTAAAATCATATTTACTCATAAAGATAAAAGTATTGGGTAAATTAACAACTAGGTGTAATAGTTACAAGGGTACGCCCCCTACTAACATAATACATTCTAATAAATATTATAAAGTGAGTTAAAAATATTAATGGGGTGAACATCTTGAAATGAATTAGCACTTAACTTCTTTAGAACCAAAACAATAAAGGTATTGCTAAAACTCTTCTAGTAGCAACCCATTCATAAATAATTCTTTAGCCATTGCTAAGAGATATTTTGGCACAAATTTCTAATAGATTTGGAAGTATAGATGAGAGAATCTAGCAACCCAAAAAATTTGCATCCCTTGAAAGAAAAAAATAGGAAGCTTAACTTCCCCCACTAATACAAGTTGGATAAGAGTCAAGTTATCATCATCACCAATCAAATGGGGTTCATCAAGCTAAGAATCTATATTTGGCAAGCAAAGTCAAGTACCATGTCATTCCAGACAACAAATTTTAAAAATTGTTAGTCACTTTGATTTTAATAGAAGCCTCATCAACCAATTTATCACTGTCTATCCAAATTTATTTTATTTTATTTGAAGCTCTATGCTTCAAGGTAGTCATATGGGAAAACCTAGTGTTTCTAACCCCAACCTTAAGTCAAACCACTCAAGATATTTTCCTCCAAAATTCCTCTTCTTTAGCTATTAAAGAATGCATCTAAGAGAGTAATTCTTTTTACATTCTCCAATTCACTTGATCCATTCTTAAAACCTGAATTTGTTGATGTAAATCAACCAACAAATATGAGACCCTACCTTTTTGTTAAAAATATTACCAAAGGAAACTCTATTCTAGTTTTGATACTATTTTTGACATTGTGAAGTTTATTAGCCCTCCTACACATAACATAAGTGTTAATCTTTATAGCACACCATTCAAAAAATTTGTCAGCTATGTGAGGGTGATGAGTCTACATCTTCTCAAATATGAATGGGAACGCTTTACATCTACTTTCTAAAGAGAATTTAAAGAGAATATGTACATTTTTAACCAATCAATTAAAACTAAAGCTCATTCAAGTATTACCTAAATAAGAGCAGACCCAATCTATTGATTAGGCCACATGAAACAACTCCCTCAAGGTCCAAAACCATAATTACATTAGAGCTAATAATATCTTTCAAATCTTCTCTATTTTCTATAGTACATTGGGCTCTATTTTATTAGAATATTTCAATGGGGAGTTGAAATTCTACATGACCAACCAATTTGTTTGAGGATTAAGGACCATGAGGTCTGAGAGGCTATTCCACAAAACCCTTCTAGAAGATTTAAATGTGAGTGCATATATATTAGAAATAATGAAAGAAAAATGACCATGTTTGAGGAAAAAGCTAACATGATAGGGTTTAGCTATTAAAACATAGAAAAATAGGGTTTAGGGAAAAAAATGAGTGAGACATGAGCCACAATAAACCTATCTTCCTTATTTAATTAGGAAATGAGATCCACACAATGAATTGATTAACAACCCTTAGGTGAATCAAGTCAAAGCGGGAATGTTCAGATTTTCTTATGCTTGAAGGACAAGGGTCAAGGTTAAACAACACTTTGGGGAGAAAAACTAAAAATAACAAATCAACACCAAAATGTAATCTAACACTTAAAACAACAATATTAAGCTCAATACGAACATAACCAAAAATTAAATTGTAGATCAAAGAAGGGCATAAACATGTGTACCAATCACCATAAGTGCTTTTTCAAAGCAAATTTAGGTCTCATTCTCCCATGGGAAAATGGGTCCAAGTTCAGGTTTTTTTCTATAGCTTTCAGGAGCCTCTGATATAGATCTAGATCTTCCAATTTGCCCAAGTTTCACAGTCATAATGTCAAAAATGACTTTGAGATCTTAGTTTCTATGAGAAGACAACAATTTTGACAAATTTTACAACTTTGACAACTTTGTAAATCTTGCTCTTCAAAAAGTCTTGAAGTCTTCTTCAACCTAAATCTACAATCACACATACAAGAGAGAAAAATGTTTGTTTTGGGTGAATAGGGGTTTGCCTTGTTCAAACTCCATTTTGGTAATAAAACCTTGAATTGAAATGAAACATGAAAGAGGGAATGAAGAATGGACAAAGCAATGTTACCACTCAACAAACCCTTGAATGAAACCTACCTCAACAAATAGATAGAGGAGAACCTTGATAATGGAGATCTTAGGAGGTATGCAACTTGCATGAGATGGCTGAATTGGATGTGGATCTTGATACTTGAGTCTTGCTTGAAATGATGCTTTGAATTCTTGACTTGTTCATGAAACCTACATCACAATGTTAGCTCCAAAAACATATACATGATCTGAGACTTTCCCGACATGATGAGTAAATCTTGAATGTTGCAATAAATCTTTCATAAATCTGCGCTTGAATACCTTGTTACTCTTGAAATCTCATAAAATTCGAGAACTTAGTAGAAATTTAACCTTATATTTATAGGTATGTATCCTTAATTTCCTCAAAATTTAAATATCATGAAATCGACATTATTGAATCATGGAATTTGGAATATATTTAAAATACCGCAAAAACATAATTTAAATTTAGGTCCTAAAGGTTTTAGGAGGGACATTAATGGTCGAAGGTCCACCTAGGACACACATTGCTCATTGTGAAGTGTTATTTTTAGGCATTAATAAATGTCGAGTTTCCCCTTCAAAAAATATAATTAAATAGGCTTGGAAAATGAATTAAAGGGCCAATTAAGGCATAATTAAGCTCAAATAATTAAGAGGTCCCAAATAAGTGTGTAAATATAATAAGGTACATTTAACAATGCTAACTTAAGGAAATATTAAGTTCAATTTAAATAAGGAGGGCCCAAACAAGTGAGAAAATGTAAAGGGTTACATTTTTCTACACTATAGCTATAAGAAGCTTACCATCGAAAATTCCAATATCCTAGAGGGTAGAAATCCCTTCGAAATATCCATTTAAATCTTTACCTTCATAATCGTGGACTTTCTTTAACAAATTTATTATATTGATGTTCACCAATTTTTCTAGTTTCATCTTTGTCTCTTGAATAAGAAGAATATTTAGCTTGTTATGTTAGGCTAAGCTTGCCAAAGGATCATGCTTTTGAGAACTATTCAACCCTCTAGAATTCTATGAGATAATCTTTTTCAACCAAAAAAGGTAATTAACATTGATAGTTGGTTCAAGGGTTTTAGTTGAGCAAATTTCTTCAACCAAAATTTTAATTGTATATGTTTCCTCTCATCATTAATAGCATCATCATTTCCTCTTTGATATTCAATTATAACATCATATGAAGGGGAAAATAAATAAGGTACATCACAAAGGAAATCATCACAATCTTCCTTGTAGGTATATTATCAAAAGAAGAGAACGTATTCAAGAGAAATCACTTTCATTAATTATAGGAGTATAATAAATGTAATAATCACTATCATTAGTCATGGAAGAAGTGTAATCAATATTAATTTAGTTAACATCACTATCACTAATCATAGGAGAATTATAATCAATATGAATATCATTAACAATTGAAGTTAAAGAATGCAAAAGAGAAATGAAATAAATGAAAAGTTCCATAAAAAATGAAATGTCATGTAAAAATGAAATGATACATCCATGGAACAACAATTACTATCCTTGTGGACAAAGAATACAATGTTAAATCAAAGATCAAAGAATCAAATATAACAAAGAGAACACATTGAAATCCTTGATATAAGCATGGATATATGTTAAAGACAAGAGTTGATGGCCATCCATAGTATACGAAACAATAATCAATCAAACGCATATCAAAATCTTGATAAAATAAGATTGAATGAAGTCATCAAAATATTAGAAAATAAAATGCATCCTACATTAATTTACAAATTATTTAATTTTTAATTAACAAACAATTAACACATTAATTACATCGAGAGGAATAAGCATACAATGGGAGCACGACCCCTATAGGATGCCAACAGAATTAACAGTGTAAGAAAAAATTGACCGTTCGTATTCTACATGCATGCGCACATAGCTAGATATTTTAACCGTTCGTATTCTGCATGCACACACACATGCTATATTTTGCATTAGATTTTGTAACTTGTAATGCTCCACCACACAAACCCCAAAATACACTAAAACATCAACATTTATGACACAATTTTTTTTAAAGTAAACTAATATGAAGTGTACATTACATATATCACTAGTAATAAACCATACATATTTATATCACCTAACTAAGTCCCTTGGGGTAACATGACTGCATTACATTTGAATATCTCTAACATTTCATGATTCCCATAATGATGATTAACTGATTATGAGCAATTACACTTAACCATTATAAAGAATTAATAATCAACGAATGAACATCCATAACAATATATAAATGAAAGCCATCCATCACATCTAGGAGTTTAATATAAATATTTCCACATATACAACACCATGAAGGATCACATTTTGTGAAACAATAACCACATAATAACACAAGGATCAACATACATTACATAAATGATCAACATCCATCAATGATCATAAATTAAGGCCAAAGACTGCATTCATTACAATTATAGTAAGAAGTTACATCGTTCAAGAATTACATTAATACATAAGTGTTTCCCAACATGAACAGGAATAAAACAATAACATAGAATAATACAATTGAAATGTATGAGCACAAAGCATCAAGACTAGCTCCAGCTCCGGTACAACTCTAGAGTCACTGCAAATGGTACAAGGTTGCACATCTTGATCCTCAATTGGGGACCCAATGGGCTGCATAGCACGTTCCACTTGACCATGTGGACCCTAAGGCCCACCCCACGTGCTAGGAGATGACAAGAAAGAACCGCAACCAAAACAATCAAGTGAACAATGGCAAGCAAGACTCCACGACAAGAGCAACAACATACACAAGACAACATCTGCTTCCAGAGGCTCAAGAACAACAAGGGGAAAAAAACACACACACACACAAGGTTGCTAAAGAGAGGAGTGTCATTGCATAGGTTGCTATGGGTTACCTTGGCGTAACCTTCCTAGGCTACCAAACCCCCATCTTGGGTTACCTTGGCCACCTCTACCAGCTGCTGGACCCCCATACACACTATGTGGGATCAACATACCTTCCAAGATTACTAGGTAGAGGGTAAGGTAGTTGATCTTGCCATTCCAAGCCTTCCCACTCATCCCAAGCTTGAACGAACACTTGAGCCATGAGTGAGGCTACATTGTCTGAATTAATGTGTGATACTACCCAACCCCCTAATTATTTTAGATTATCACTTGATTAAACTCTCAATGAGTTACCTTGAACCAACCACTTTGGGCGCCAGACCCTCATCGAGAGCCACTCCCCTTATTAACAACAAAATCTCAAAATCACAAACGGGCAAGCCAACTTGCACAAGATACCAAAACCAAACAAAATAACTGCACCAAGTGAGGCATGCACCATCTCACACTAGAACTTCATAGTAAAGAAAACCATTTTCATGTGCAAGGCTAAACCCACCAAAATCAAATTGAACACAAAAGCAACCATTCACAAGGAACCAACAAGAAGAAAAAATTATAAAGCAACACTTCCTTTCGCCTCCTCTGGAAGCCCAAGAAGAACGACTGCCCAAGAACTCACAAACAAGGGTAAGTCAAAACAATACGAGTTTCCAAAAAAAATCCATCACTAATTCAATAAATAAACTCTCCTCAATTCGAAATAACACAAGAGGAAGATATGTCAAGAGGGAAACATCACAATTCACCTTTAAAAGCACGAATCCATTAAATGTAACAATCATAAAAATAATAAAAAATCAGTTACATATTATTAATCTATTCACTCCAAAGTCATTTAGAATAACTAAATAAATCATATAAACATATCATATAAACAACTCAATACTTATATTATCTCAAACAAATTTGTTTTTTATTTATAATCGTAATACATATCGCTTATCTAATCCTTTAACTCATAAACACAATTCCAAGTGATAAATCATAAGAAACATTTAAATAATCAAATTACTTTTTATCTTTTCATTCGTCAAGAAATCATTTAAAATAATTAAAGCAATTATATAACATATTTTATAAGTATCTCACTACACCTTTAACACAATAATTATTTAATTTCCCATATCTACTTACATTTTCATATTCAATTAATGTCCTAAACCATTTCACTATATTTTATTTCCTAAGGAAACATAATTAAATAGCATAATTTATTTTTCCTTATTAATTGAATAACCTCTTCTTTTTAAATATAGAAACAATACCACCAGATAAAAAATAATGGAGATTATATAAAAAAAACAACACCTTTACTCATTCATGACTAAGTCATTTACAATAATCACTACATTTTATTTATTTGTTTTATTAACTTATTAAACAACCACCAAAATATTAATATCCTACTAATTTCATTTATTTATTCTCTTAATATACAACCATTTGACTCACTCAATTAACTAACTCTACTTAAGAATAGTTACTTAAACATTAATATTACATAAAGAAAGGTGTTCATCTGTTTCATACTACTCATGTAGCTACATCAACACAAGAATCTAATTCAATCATTTAAATAAACCTTTTAATTATGACTAAATCAAATATTGCCTTAATACTTTCCACTTCATTTATCTACATATTCAAATAATTGTAAGACAAAAGTATCCCAAATAACTAAATCTCATAATAACTTACCATTATACTTATCCACCCAACCCAATAACCATAAAACATAAATTATTCTTCTAATCCCAAATGAACACATTCTTATACCAAAACCGTTTAAATACATATTTAAGTATCCATATTACAACTTAAAGCTATGGTAGACACATTAAAGCTGAACACAAATTTAATTCATCGAAATATTCATAGCTCCTTAGGTGTGAGAGACGAATAAGGTGTAAGGCAGTTTAAATAAAGATAACCTTTTTTAAAGTATATAATAAGGATATTTAAATAATATAAAATTTTAAATAAGTAATTAAAAATGTTTTAATAATAAATACAATGAAGGATGATGAAAAAATTACATTTAAAAAAATTAATATGTAAGATTTTAAAATTTTATATAATAAATTATTTTTTATTTTTTATTTTTTTTAAATATATTTTTGTTATAAGTGTCTTTATTTCTTCATGATAACATATATATTTTAATGATAATATATTTATATCATTATTATCCTATTTTTAAAACAATATATAAATATACTAATTAAATGTATATATTTTTCTATTTAGTATTTGATACTTTATTTTTATTTACTTTAATTTCTTTTTTTTACTTTATAACTATTGGAGATTTTTTTTTTTTTTATTTAGTCAAGAGTTTTTTCTATTTATAATTTTTTTAAAATTTGAAATGATTCTTATAAAAAAATTCTCAAGAAAATAATATAACAACAATCAATATTATAATTTCTAAGTATTACAACAAAACTAATTCCAATAACCCTATTAAAATATAATAATAACATAAAAATATAAACAACTTTCAAAATATTATAATTCATAAAATTCAATGGAATTTTTTTTTCTATAGTCCATG
Source organism: Sequoia sempervirens (assembly GCA_007258455.2). Taxonomy (NCBI): domain Eukaryota; kingdom Viridiplantae; phylum Streptophyta; class Pinopsida; order Cupressales; family Cupressaceae; genus Sequoia; species Sequoia sempervirens. Next base: position 44,060 of record VDFB02328564.1, read on the forward strand.
TTAATGAACTTTAGGCAAATTTATAATATTCAAATTTAATATCATTTTTTTTTCCTCTTTTCTTCATTCATAAAAAAACATATTTGAATTTTATTAAATTAAAAATATTAAACAATAATGATTCCTCCTATTAGATTATAAAAATTGAAACACAACTTTAGAAATATTTAAAAAATTAAAACTATGTAAGAATTATTTAATTTTTTATTTACTTAAGAGTTATTTTATATTTCATGATTATATATAAAAATTGAAATACAATTAAATGTTTTAAATAACTAAAACTATCTAAGAATTATTAAAGTTTTTTTGTTTACTTAAGAATTATTTTATAATTTTTTCATTTATTTAGAATTATTTAAGTTTTTTTTTTAAATTAAAATCTTCTAAGTAAATAATTTTTTTTTTTATAAAATAACTCTTAAGTAAATAAACATAAATTAATGTCAATTTTTTAACTCCATGATTTATAGGATGACAAGATCACAACTTTGATACCATTGCAATAACCCTAATGATTATTTTATGTAAAAAATTAGATTTAAATATTTTAATTGTAACTTGTAAAAACTCATTTTTCTTTACAACTTATACATCAACATTCATAACCCAAATGAATAATTGTGTTAGTGAAGAAACATAACATTTATAAATTTTCTTACTATTTCAATAATTATAAGATTACATCAAAATACTTTGTCATAATAGTATGGATAGTAGTTACAATAATAACAAAAAAAACTGTAACTACATTGTTGGAATCCACAATAGCTACAAATCATACAAACTTGATGTAGCTATGATTTACTAAGAGGAAAACTAATTAGTGACCTTAGAATGATGTAATTTTGTAGGTCCAAAGGGGTTTCATCCTCTGATCCTCAAAGAAAAAGGGTTTTCATCTTATGATCTCAAGTAAATCTAAGGGTTTCTATCCTCAAATTTGGTTGCTTGAGCACATGTGTTTAGAATAATTTTGCAAGTATTTTTTTGTGTAGTTCATATGAATTATAATTTTTGATTAGATGTGTTCACTCTTGATATCTTTCCAATTAATGATTGACTTGCAATTTTTCCAAAATAATAGTTAAGATTACATAAGGAACAAGGTAGTAGAGGATGCAATCACCAAATTAATGAAAGCATAGTTATATTTCACCTCTAGCATTGTGAGTTCATGTGAAATTGACCTTATTTAAAACCTATTTTTGCATAGGGAAACCCCTTATGCAATAGTTTCAACATTAAAATTGTCCATTAATGGCACTCTAGGTTGTGCAACAAGGAATATGAGAGTAAATAGTGTGAAAAGGTGGAAATATCAAAGTTTTTAGGTTGGAAAAAACTCAAATCTCATGCCACATATTGAGGGTCAAAGTTTGGGAGTATAGCACCTTAGATACCCAAATAGGAAGATACCCAAAATTTTGATCTAAATGAGGTGACATAGTTTAATATGTTGGGGATTATAATTTGGGGGTACCATATATAAGGTACTTGAGTTAGTAAAGGTTGAAGATCCAATATTGAAAGGTAATTTGATGTACAAGTGTTGGGGGGTTTGGGTATAGGCTAAAGGAATATTAGTAAGGAAAACACAAAAATATGATAAAACTAAGTAAAATTGGGGGGATTGAAGGAAAGGGTTGTTGGGAAGGAGAATAAAAAAAATAGTGGGGACAAAGGAAAAAAATAGACTTCGAAGGAAATTCATGCTAGTGAGAAAGTCTAATATCTTATGAATAAAGGAAACAATGAAGTTAGGTAGAAAGGCATGCTAGGATAAGGATATCTTATATTTTGATAGGAATTTAAGGAAGTGTTGGTAAAAACCGCATGCTAGTATGGGAAAGTTGAATGTTTTGATAGGAATATAAAAGAAAGGGCGAAGTTTGGGTAAATGAGATGATAGGATGAAAATTTATAAAACTTTAAAAACTTGCACACACTTAAGAAATTGAACATAGCTATACACTTAGAAAATTTTGAACCTAATGGACACATGGAAGATGAAGATGGAGAAAATAAATCTTAGATAAATAAAAATGAAGTATCAAATACTAAATGAAAAGAATGTATATTATTGTATCAACAAGTTTAATTAGTATATTTATATATTATTTTAAAAATAAGATAATAATATTATATAAATATATCATCATAAAAGACATGTTATGATGAGGAAATCATTATATACATTAAAGACACTCATAATAAAAATATATTTTAGAAAAATTAAAAATATAAAATAATTCAAAAATAGTTTATTATATAAAATTTGTTTCAAAATGTTTCATTATATATTTATTATTAAATATTTTTTATTGTAATTTTGTCTCATCTATCTTTCATTATAATTATTATTAAACATTTTTTAATTAATTATTTAAATACCTTATGAGCATCTTTATTTAAACTACCCTTACACATAATTTATCTCCTACACACAAGCGCACAGTTCTGTTTTAAAATATTTGTGCTAGGTATATTTGTGTTATACTCTAGCGTAGAGTTCTGTTTTAATTACTCTATACTGTCACTTGGCAGAGTATTTATAGGTAAAGCTTCCATGGTATTTATTCTGCATGGAATGTGGGAGTAAAATAAATAACTCTAAATGTGAAAATGGCCTGAATAGTGTTTATGGAAACAGACTTTGTAAAAATGCGGAAACGTTGATGTGATAGGTACGAAGATGTCAGGGGAACGGGCCCGACCACCTAAGCAGTCAATGCTTAGAGTGTGCCGGTTAAGCCGGCCCATGCCGAAGAAGTGAGAACCATATTTTCGAAGACGGGTAACATGGATCGCTTGCTCTCCAAATATTGTAAGGTGAGCGGACTCAAAACATACCACAACGCCAATTATGATGGAGCAAGGAAACAGGGTAACCTAAAACACTTAACCTATAACTTACTAGATATTGAGATGCCATACAAGTATCGACCTACAACATAAAAATTCAACGTAGCGTATGCAATCGCTATCACATATACAAAAAATTGAATTGCGTTTAGCAGGTGTAAATAAATTTCATCCCAATGAATGCAAGGCTTACAAGATATACACAACAGGATCCAATAACAACATTGAGGCAAACAATAGACAGATGAAAATGATTTCTCAGAAACTTAACAAATACAGGATACACATAAAATATATATTTTTGCACTGAGATCCTAAATCAAATGTTCATTCATTAAACAAACAAATCAATAGTATTTTTGTAGAAAGAATGATGACTTATCTATTAAATTGTTTTCTCCAAATTGATTTTTCTCCAAGAATTCCCCAATTCACCACAACAACCAACCTCTAATATTGTTGACCTCTTTCTTAATTCAATATTTTCTCTTCAAAATCACCGTTAATTGAAAATCTATATTTTACGAATATTCTTGCATACAGATTCTTTTTTTTTCATTTTCCAAAACAAAAATCCAAATCCCTCCTGAACAAGAAAGAGTTTTGGTTTTTTACCAAATTAAAAATCCAAGACAAGCTAAAAATCAATTTTTACCAAATTAAAAATCCAAGACAAGCTAAAAATCAACAAAATAAGCAAGTTCCCTGATTGATGCTCCACTCGAAGTCATGCATATGCACGCATGGAATTTTTCCCATCTTTTTCCATTTTTGCTTGTTTTTACAACAATTCGAAAACTTATCTTCTTTATTTAATTAAAAATCACATTACTTTTCTATATCTAATTAATTATCTTCACACAAATAATAAATTATTAATTATTATTAATTACCATTAAAATAATACTTCATATAAAACAAATTAATTTATTTATTTACTAATAAACTATTTACTTAATGTTTCACAAAATTAATTTATTGAACTATTGCTTAAATCCCAAATTTATATAAATTACTTGGTAAACAACTTTAAATTTAGTTAACTAATTTAACAAAGCCATTAAAATAATACGTTTACCACATGTAATCCAATCACACAATAAACAATGAAATCACAAATAAACACTTACACAAATGTCTAGACGGACCAATACAGAGGGGCAGTACATAACCGTTGGAGAGTAAAGAGCAAGCACAAGGAAATAAGGCAGCGATAACAATAAATAGTTGCCTGGCCTACGTGATCATTTGGGGATGCAAGAAGCCACGCCTAGGCTTCACACAGAGGCACCAACAATGGATATCGCAAACTTTTCTTTTTTTGTTCTTTCTATTTAAATATTTTTCATTTGTTTGATTTGTATCATTTAAATTTCACACTCCCTTCCTCTCTGATTTTAATCTCTTTTCTATAGGGAATTCGAATTTCTGGTCCAAAGCTTCTTGTCTGTTGTTGAAAATGGAGGTAATTATGTAGCTTTAAAACTTGTAAAACTATTATACTGTAGATCTAATTAAGTGTTCTTTGTTACAATTTATTTGTGGATGATTATCTGTTTAGAATCGTTTTAGCATTTGTAGAAATAGACAGAAGATTGTAGAAGAATAAGACAGGAAGATAGAAGTGACACAACATATACCGTGGAGAAACCCTTTAAGGAAAAAACTCCACCACCAGAATCAATAGTGCTTGTATTATTTAACCTTAGAACAAGATTACAATAATGCTGCATCAATCCTTGATTGAGATGCTTCTTTTGCATTCAACAGTCCTTCTTCACAACTTGCAAAAAAATCTAATAAGACTCTCTTCAACTTGCTGTAATTTACAGACAATAATGAGCCTTCTAAACTCCAAAGAGTTTACAATTACAAAGCACAAATCTTATCTCACAAACCTATTCCTATTCTTTGCAAGTAGAGTTCTTCCGTGAAAAACAATGTCAAACCAAGTCCTTCATCAATTTGGGCATCCAAAACTAAAGTGCTAACTCAATGTTGATTAAAAAGATATCTTGTAGGCTTCTCCTCAAAGTTGGTACCCAAGAATGGGCCCACTTAACTTAGCCTTATAAAATATCTTATCATGCAAAAGTGTTAACTCCAAGATGCCAACTTGGGGGCCCAAGGTAGGTCCAAGTCAATCTCTATTAACTGAAACATATCTCTCCACCATTCATGCAAATATCATGCATGATTGATCATCCCCACTTAATTGAATGTATCACCTGTTATCTGTCATGCAACTCAAGTCATTAGTCATGCATTCCCAGTTAATTGAAGTCAACCAACATTCAACTGAAACTAACTACATGCAATTGAAGATAACTAAACCATAACTGAATTGAACTAAACTAAACTAAACTAAACTAAACTAAACTAAACTCCATGTATGTAAACATCAATCCCTATATTCTAGGATCTTTACATGCATTACTGAAGTGTTATGTTTTTCTCCAAAGAGTTAACTTAACTCAAGGTGAGTTCCACCTTCCATGTGGGTGCCCCATGTGCTCCTATTTTGTAGGAAATATTCTTGGATGCCCTCACATGTTCCTATCATTTAGAATTAATTACAAATGTCAATTAACATGTTCATTTCATTTGAATTTAATCTCTTTCTAATCCTAGTGTTGGGGAACACTTTCCAAGGACTTAGGAGACACATGAAATATGTTTAGGATTGCAACTAAATATCATTGTATTCCCAAAATTCTCCCACTTGATATTATACATTGCAATTATTCTAAACAAGGAATCATTATTATAAATCAAGTACAGGACTCAAGGTCAATGGCCATCCTGCATCAACTAATCAATCCATGCCAACTTCAAATGCAACCTGCATAATCATGAAGCTCCAAGCAAATGATTAATACTCAAAACCAAAAGAACTTATCTGTAGGAACTGGTTTCATAAGATAATTTGTAGCATTAATCAAAGTGTCAACTTTCTCAATTAATACCTTCCCACTCTCAACCATTTCTTGTACAAAGTGATATTGATCATCAACATGCTAGTACGAGCATGATACATAGGATTTTTGGCTAAACAAATAGCATTCTGACTATCACATTCAAGTTTAAATTACTTTCAATTAAAACCAATACCTTTCCCAAGTCTCTGTAACCAAACTAACTCTTTGGAGGCATGCAAAACTGCCAAGTGTGTTGAACTCACGTCCAACCAAGGTGTAGGCTTCTCGGTCTTTATTGTTGAAAAAGATTAAATCTTACAAGTAACCATTCCAACATATATCTCTTTCCATAAGAGAACTCAAGCCTCACCTATTTCTCCAAGTATCCATGAGGACCTGTAACCAACCAATCCATTCCAAAGTTCTCCAAATGCAACATAGCACTATCATGAAGTAATCAAGCAAATGATTAATGTAACCAATGCGAAAGAGAACTACACAAGATCAATGTCAAAGCTCCAATCATGAATCAAGAACATAAAAATGACAACATGATCTAACCATCTCCTCCAAGGAGATCACATGCATCATAACATACATAAACATCATAGTCTCAAGAGAACAAGTAGCAAGCCAAACTCTAAACGCGTATCAAGAGTAAACCATGACATAATCGCAACCACTCTAAACCAAGAAAAAACATATCCCCAATCACATGAGGATAACCTTACCAATGATGCATCCATGTCACTTCCAACAACTCCCACTGAAGCATGGTGCGAGCTACACATGGCATCATGACTACCATCCTCTTCTTGAAGATCACTCTTTAACATCAAGCAAAGAGTCATCACTAACATTTTTACATGAAATGATCAATGCATGATTACTGTCATCTAAGGATTCCTATGTAGAAGAATCATAACTCTTTTTCTTGTTCTTACAATCCTTCTTCACATGTCCTAGTTTCCCACAGTTCCAACACTTTGCCTTACTCCATCCTTCGGACTTACCCTTCCCTTCCTTGTCTCCTTTAGGTTCCTTTTTCTCAGGCCTACCTTTTACAAACAAGGCATCTTGGATTTTCGTTTTAGACTTCCTCCTCATCTCTTTTGATAGGAGAGTAGGAATTATATTGTCCATCTTCAGATCTACACCACTACCACTAATAACAACAATTAGATTTTCCAAAGATTCTGGTAAAGAACAAACTAACAAAATGAATTTATCTTCATCTTCTAGCTTTACATCTACAGATGCTAACTGAATTAGAATGAAATTAAAAGCATTCAAATGATTTGCAACATAATCACCTTCTTTCATCTTTAAAGAATATAATTGTCTTCTCAGATACAACTTCTTAGTAATACTTTTAGTTTGATAAATATTACCTATTCTCTTCCATAATTTATATGCAATAGTTTCTGCTGAAACATTCAAGAGAACAACATCAACAAGACATAATTTTATGGTCCCTCTTGCCGTCTTATCAATATTATCCCAATCCTCATCTGACATCGTTGTAGGTGGCTTTGTCTCATTACCCACAACTAACCACTAATCTCTCTCTTCAAGGAGATCCTCCATTTTTAGTTTCCACGGCTCATAATTAGATACATTAAATCTTTCAATAGCTAAACGTGAATTAAAACTCATTGTAACAAACTTATTTTCCAAAATCAGCAATAACACAATAGTAAAAGCTCCTACTACAACCAAAAAACCTTCAAACTTTTAAGAGAAAGGCATCCCAAACTCTACCCAACCATTAGCTCTGATACCAAATGTTGAAAATGGAGGTAATTATGTAGCTTTAAAACTTGTAAAACTATTATACTGTAGATCTAATTAAGTGTTCTTTGTTACAATTTCTTTGTGGATGATTATCTATTTAGATTCATTTTATCATTTGTAGAAATAGACAGAAGATTGTAGAAGAATAAGACTAGAAGCTAGAAGTGACACAACATATACTGTGGAGAAACCCTTTCAAAAAAAACTCCACCACCAGAATCAATAGTGCTTGTATTATTTAACCTTAGAACAAGATTACAATAACATTGTATCAATCCTTGATTGAGATGCTTCTTTTTCCTTCAACAATTCTTCTTCACATCCTGCAATAAAATATGATAAAACTCTCTTCAACTTGTAATTTATAGACAATAATGAGCCTTGTAAACTCCAAAGATTTTACAATTACAAAGCACAAAGCTTATCTCACAAAAATTACGCCTATTCTTTGCAAGTAGAGTTCTTCAGTGAAAAACAATGTCAAACCAAGTCCTTCATCAATTTGGGTGTCCAAAACTGAAGTGCTAACTCAACGTTGATTACAAAGATATCTTGTAGGCTTCTCCTCAAAGTTAGCACCCAAGAATGGGCCCACTTAACTTAGCCTTATAAAATATCTTATCATGCAAAAGTGTTAACTCCAAGATGCCAACATGGGCACCCAAGGTGGGTCCAAGTCAATCTCTGTTAACTGAAACATATCTCTCCACCATTCATGCAAATATCATGCATGATTGATCATCCCCACTTAATTGAATGTATCACTTGTTATTTGTCATGCAACTCAAGTCATTAGTCATGCATTCCAAGTCAACTAAATTCAACTAGCATTCAACTGAAACTAACTACATGCAACTAAAGATAACTAAACCATAACTGAATTGAACTTAACTGAACTAAACTCCATGCATGTAAACATCAATCCCTAACTTCTAGGATCTTTACATGCATTACTAAAGTGTTATGTTTTTCTCCAAATAGTTAACTTAACTCAAGGTGAGTTCCACCTTCCATGTGGGTGCCCCATGTGCTCCTATTATTTAGGACCTCTTATTGGATGCGCTCACATGTTCCTATCATTTAGAAGTAATTACAAATTTCAATTAACATATTCATTTCATTCAAATTTAATCTCTTTCTAATCCTAATGTTGGGGAACACTTTCCAAGGAGTTGGGAGATACATGAAATATGTTTAGGATTGTAATTAAATGGCATCCTATTCCTAACACTTGTAAGGATAGAGGAGTTTGGCATCACTCAAAATGAATAAATTCAATCATTTCATCTAAGGCTATCCCCAATCTTTCCCAACTCTACGCCCTCACTTGCCACATCCATTTTCGTGTGTATTTTGATTATGTTATCAATAGTAGAGCCTTACCAGAGGATGATGTAATATGCATGTAGAGTAAAGAAATTTGATGCAGTTGGAGGGTCAAAGGGAGATGAAGGATGAGCATAGGAGAAGCTAGGCACCGAAGAATTTTAAGGGGTTTGAATATAAAAGGAGAATCAGGTAGAATGATTAAGCCTTTGAAGAGGCTGATGAGATTTAATTGATGCTTTGAATGAAGAGGAACTAGTCAGAAATTTCCAAGTTGAAATGATATAATATGCACAAGAAAGTGTTTGATAATGTACAAATTATTATCCATGGAAGGCGTTGTGTAAAGAATATGATATGGGCAACAAATAAATGTAAATATAAAACAATGTAAAAGACATAGGGTTGCAGCTGAAGCCAAGTTGATGGAAGAGGACAACGTAGAAGTGGTGAAAGTTGGTGATAGCAAAAGGAGTGGATAGCAGGCATGGGGAGGTAGCGACTAAATGATGAGTAGCCAATAATATTTTAGCAGAGTAAAAAAAATATATTGTAGGAGTGATGAAAAAGGATGATTCGGTGAGGTGATTGATAGGTGAAGATTGCAAGAGATAGGTGTGGCGAAGGGAACCCGTACTAGTTTACAAAGGGACATTAAAATTAAAGTAAAATACGAGTGAATGCAAACATTGTAGGGGGTCCATGTGAATGGAGCAGAGGAAGGATGACAATGTTTTCCTTGAGAATGGTGAGGAACGGGGTGTTGAAAATAACTTACTAACATAACATCTAGCCATGAATCTTTACCTATAATATGTGAAGATGCCATGTAAAATGTCGTAGATATTTCTTGATAATATTGAATTTTTATTTATTTATTTTCTGATGGACTACATTTTTTTAATGTTTTTTCTACAGTTTCATTGATTAGAAACTAAAAACACGCCAACAATAATTAAAGAATATATAGAGGCCTTATCTTTGGGATCAAAATTTCAATGCATTACATGTCTAAAGGGTTTTGAATTGTATTCTTTGGTCTCCAATTTTTTATTAAGAAATTTAATAGAAAAGTCCAAATCTAAATCAAAGAGAATTGATAAAAAAATCAAAAAGATAAATCAAACATAAATCACAAAGAAAAATAAAAAAGATTTGATAGAAAAATTAAAATAAAAGAATTTGATTATAAAAAAAGCAAAATGAAAAAGATTTTATCAAAGACAAATTAAAGATAAATCACAAATATTTTAAAATATTTATCATAGATAAATTAAAAAATCAAATAAGTAAATAAAAAATTTTAAAAATAGTAAAAGATCAAATAAATAAATCAAAGAGATTTGATCAAAAAGAAAAATCAAATATAAATTACTAAGAATTCAAAAAAATTATCATAGATAAACTAAAAGATCAAATAAATAAATAAATAAATATACTTGATCTCAAAGATAAATAAATGACAAATTAGGTATTTGATCACAAAGATGAATTAATAAAAAAAGGAAAATCGAATATTTGATATCAAAAATTGATTAAAAGATCAAATAAATAAATCAGAGTTCAATTAGGATTATAGTTAGGGTCAAGTATATGGTTCAATTCAGGTTAGGGTTCAAATAAGGTTAAGCTTAGTGTTAGGGTTAGGGTTCAATTAGGCTTAGAGTTGGGGTAAGGGTTAGAGTGAGGTTTGTATGATAAAGCTTGGGGTTAGGGTTATAAAACTTAGGGTTTAAACATGGTTACAATCAAAGTTAGGTTTAGTATTCAATTAAAGGGTTAGGAATGAGGATCAATTAGGGTTAGATCCAATTAGAGTTAGGGTTATAGTTATCGTTTAATTAGTGTAAGGGATAATGTTAGGGTTATGATTAAATTAGTGTTTAAAGTTAGGGTTAGAGTTCAATTAGGCTTAGGGTTTGGTGTAGGCTAGGGTTAGGGTATAATTGGGGATAGAGTCCAATTAGGTTTAGGGTTAGGGTATAATTATGGTTAGAGTTCAATTAAGATTAGGTTACATTAGTGTTTGAACATAGGTTAACCATTGATTAAAGTTAGGATTAAGATTAGAGTTCAATTAGGGTTAGAGTTAGGATTAGGTTTACGGTATAATTAGAGTTACAATTCAATCTAGGTTCAATTAGGGTTAGGGTACAAACAAGATTAGGATTTAATTAAGGTTCTTGTAAATTAGTGTTCAATTAGGGTTAGGCATCAATTAAGGCTAAGCCAGGAGGGTTCAATTAGTATTATTATTTTATGATAAAGCTTGGGGTTAGGGTTATAATTGGGGTTCAAATAGGGTTATAATTAGAGTTATGTTTAGTATTCAATTAAAGGGTTAGGATTGAGGATCAATTAGGGTTAGGAATTAATTAGAGTTGGGGTTATAGTTAGGATTCAATCAACATAAGGGTTAGTGCTAGGGTTAGGATTAAAATCATGTTCAAAGTTACGGTTGGAATTCAATTAGGATTAGGGTTAGGGTTAAGGTTAAATTAGGGTTAGAGTTTAATTAGGAATATTTTTAGAGTCCAATTATGGTAAGCGTTCAACCAGGCTTAGGGTTAGAGTTCAATAAGTGTTCATTTTGTGTTAGGGTTTAATAAGGATCGATTTTATGGTTAGGGTACAATCAAGGTTCAATTAGAGTTAGGGTATAATTAGGGAAATAATTCAATTAGGTTTAGGATATATTAGTGTTCAAATACAGTTAGGCATCACTTATAGTTAGGATTAGGATTACAATTCAATTAGGTTTAGAGATAGGGTTAGGATTAGAGTTCAATTAGGGTTATAGTTAAGGTTAGGGTTAATATTCAATTAGGATTAGGGTCAAAGATCAATTACGATTACAATTAGGGTTAGGGTTTAATTAGGATTTGGTTTCTATATCTAATTGCAACACAAATCCTAATATTAACCTTAAATATAACCCTAACCCTAACCCTAGCCCTTAAACTTACCTTAACCTTAACCCTAACCATAATCCTATCCCTAAACCTAACAATAATTTTATATATATAACTATAACCCTAAGCTTAACCCTAAACCTAACCCTAAAGTTATAACCCTAAATGTAACTCTGATCCTAACCCTAATCTATCTTTAATTATAATTTGAACCCTAATCTTATCCCTATGTCTAAACCTAACCATAACCCTAATTGTAATCCTAAACCTAACCCTAATCTTAATCCAAATTATATCCCTAACCCTAACCCTATCCCTAATTACAACCCTTACCATAATCCTCAAACTAATCATAATCCTAACCCTAACCCTAACCCTAACCCTTATACTAATCCTAACCCTAAACTTAATGCTAAACTTATCCCCAAATCTAACTCTAATTCTATCTCTAATTCTAACCGTAAAACTAATCTCTAACCCTAACCCTAACCCTAATCTTAACCTTAATCATAATCCTAACCTTAATATTAACCCTTATTCTATCTCTAACCCTTACCCTCTCCCTAATTTAACCCTAACCCTAATCCTAATCCTAATCTTAACTCTAATTTTATCTCTAATCCTAACCCTAACCCTAATCCTGATTCTAATCTTAATCCTAACCCTAACCCTAATTTTATCTCTAACCCTAACCCTAACATTAACCCTACCCCTGATCCTACATCTATCTCTAATATTAACCTTAACCCTAACCCTAACGCTAATGCTAATCCTAATACTAACCCTAACCCTAATTGCTAACAATAACCCTAATCTTAAGTCTATCTTTAAACATAAACCTAACCCTAATCCTAATACTAACACTAATTGCAACCTTAATCCAAATCTAACCCCAACCATAATCCTAATTATATCTCCAACCCTAACCCTAATTGTAACCCAATCTTAATATTAACACTAACCCCAACCCTAATCCTAATTAGAGAAAGAATTCAATTAGGGTTAGAGATAGGGTTAAGATTAGAGTTCAATTAGGGTTATGGTTAGGCTTAGGCTTAGAGTTAAGGTTATGGTTAATATTCAATTAGGATTAGGGTTAGGGTTTAATCAGGGTTAGGGTTCTATATCTAATTCTAACACAAATCCTAATATTAACCTTAAATATAACCCTAATCCTAACCATACTCCTAACCAAGCTAACCCTGGCCCTTAACCTAATCTTAACCCTAACCATAATTTGAACCCTAAACCTAACAATAATTCTATATCTAACTATAACCCTAAGCTTAACCTTAAACCTAACCCTAACTTTAAACATAACCCTGATCCTAACCCTAATCTATCTATAATTATAATCTATACCCTAATCTTAGCCCTAAGTGTAATTCTAACACTAACCATAATTGTAATCCTAAACCTAACATTAGTCTTAACCCAAATTCTAACCCTAACCCTAACCCTATCCCTAATTGCAACCCTTACCATAATCCTCAAACTAATCCTAATCCTAACCCTAACCCTAATACTAATCCTAACCTAGACTTAATGCTAACCTTATACCCAAATCTAACACTAATTCTATCACTATCACTAACCATAACTCTAATCTGGATCCTAATCTTAATCCTAACCCTAACCCTAAATTTATCTCTAATCCTAAGGTTCCTCACATTAACCCTACCCCTCATCCTGATTTTATCTCTAATATTAACCCTAACCCTAACCCTAATGCTAATCCTAACACTAAAAATAAACCAAACCCTTATCCTAAAAATAAACCTAACCCTAATCCTAATACTAACACTAATTGCAACCCTAATGCAAATGCTAACACCAACCCTAATCCTATTTACATCTCCAACCCCAACCCTAACCCTAATCTAAATCCTAATACTAACATTAACCCCACCCTCAACCTAATTCTATCTCTAACCCTAATCCTATTTACATCTCCAACCCCAACCCTAACCCTAACCCTAAACTAAATCCTAATACTAACACTAACCCTACCCTAATTATAATACTAACTCTAATCATAACCCTAAATATATTAATTTATTCAATGTGTTACGCATGTCGTGGCTACTACTAGCAAATATATAACCTATATATAAAGTACACTGAGATGTATCTCAAGGCATTTAATTTTTTTATCATTCAGCTTTAATAAAAAAAATTTAAAAAATTCAACGCCTCATCTCAACGTATTTTATATATAGGTTATATATTTGCTAGTTATATCATAAACTAATCAAATAGGTGAGACCAAACATGTAATGGTAACTGCCTAATAGAAACAAGTGCCACATAGTGGCTAGTACTTGCCTTTATAGTATTTTAGTTTAATAAAAAAATTAAGTTTTATTAATGTGAATAAAATTAAATGTAAGTTTTGTTAATTATAGTATTAACATAATTATTTTAATAATTATAATGTAAATTGTAAGATAATGCATGTATATGCATTTATATTAATATTAATAATTATTAATCTCATCTTTAGTATATTATATAAAAATCAATTTATCTTATATAAAAATAATTACGTATTAAATTTATAATATTAAAAAAATAATATAAATATCAAACAAAATAAAAATAAAATCAATAGTATAATATAAATAGAAGAAAAAAATGATAATTATTATATAAATATAAAATTTATCTAATAATTATATTATATTAACTAATATTTATTGATTATATAATATAAATTTAAATAATAATTTTTATTTATTTATATTAAATAAAATAAATTGATTATATAATATAATAATAAGAAATAACTAAATAATAATTATTAAATTAAATCTATTGTAATCGAGCTTGAAATTTCAATTACATATGTCAAAAGTAAGCTTACTGAAATGTTGGAAGATTTTTTATAAAAATAAAAATAAAATTTAAACAATGTTTGATGTGGAATGTTTTGAAATCTAAAACACATCAATCAGATTCCTACCCCCTTTGTGTGCTTTTCAATAAATTTGTATTTAAGAGAATTTTTAGTAACTTTTAATTTTTAAAATATTTGCATCTTCTCTGTGTCTTTTCACTATGCAAAGATATGACATATAATTTTTGTTATAATGTAGGTACTAACACTATGTCCAAAATGCCATCAGAATTGTTGATACCAAAAGTCTCTACGCAATTGATTATAAACCAATTTTTTGAAATCTTCAAATGAACGACACGTCATCCCTCAAAAATTATCTCTTTGAAATAAATTCTTCCTAAATAAGTCTATTATCACCTAAAAGCTTCCTCAACAGATGAAATAAATACTTATTTGCCCAAGAGTGTGATGACTTTCACCTTATTAGAATTTGCCAATCACATAGGTTGTGAAAGTTTCAACGACTACAATTAGTTTATGAAAGTTTCAACGACTAATTGTAGTTTATCTTTGTAAAATTATACTCTTATCTGTTGGTTTTAAAACTTATAATAATTGTAATTTTTTTTTTTTTTTGAGAAAAATAGTTGCATAGTTCAATTTCTTTAAAATAGGTAAAATAATAATTCAGTTTTCTAAAAATAATAGGTCATTTCACTTTTCCTAAAAAATGTCAATAACACATCAAACTTCTTAGCCAATCATATTCACAAAAAATATTTTTTCTAATTTATAAAGTTAAATATTGTACAAGTTAACTTTAGAAAATTAAATTTTATTATATTTTTTAAAAAATTATTGTTTTTGATTGGTTGAAAGGTAACTTATTAATAAGTTAACTAACAAAATTGATTGCAATAGTATTACCTACGGCAAGTACGAATAAGAAGGATAAATAATGATTACCTATTTTAATGTGCTTTGTTATTACGCCGAAGGCGTGTCCCTCATTGAACTTTCCAAGTTCATTTTACCATCGACGGTTCACAAACCCTGAGAGACCCGGCAAGGTTCTTAAATCAATCTCAGCCGTATATTTTTTCGTCACTTTTTACCGCCGCTATTGGTTTTCGTTACTTTTTTACCGCCGCTATTGGTTTCCGTATACCCTTTGGCAATTAACCGAAAAGAAATCAGATTTCGAGGCCACTTTTCCCATCAACGACTCACAAGCCCCGAGAGGCCCTACAAGGTGCTTCAATGAATCTCATCCATGCATCATTTTTCGTCATTTTTTCGGGGTGAACGAAATGCCGGCCCAAAAAAATTTGAATAAATATATCGTACCCTACTGTTTGAGTACCCGCTGACAAGAAGATGTGACCGCAAAAACCCGATGGATAACAAAGCCTCTGAGAGTTAATGATAGCCGGCAGGAGTGAATAAACGGCTGACAGAAAATGAAGAACCCGGCGATGCAGCCGATGCAAAGGAGTACGCGGCGATGCAGCTGATGCAAAGGAGTACGCCGAAATGAGATCAATGTGGATCTGATGGAGGTTGCAGGTTGCGGATAATTTGAAAAGTCGGGCGCCGATGCAAAGGAGTACCCAACCCTCTGCTAATCATTTCACTTCACTAACAAATTAATAACTGCTTGACCAAACCATGTTTTCCAATTTTTTTATAAAAATCTTTTTGTTGGGCGTGACCACCTCGGATTGTCTAGTACCCGCCATGCAAAATATTTTCTGACAATAATTTAAAATATCAGTCATGAGTGGCTTCGATGCAACACAAGGACAGTTATCATATGCCAGTGGGACCATCTGCAAATCAAAAAAGCAAAATTCACACTCCATTTTACTGAATAAACGAAAAAAATCATACCCGTATCCTGGAGAATTTGCCAGAAGAAGCAGATCAAATACTTATTGTACTGCATTCTGCATGTATATATAAAATGTATATATGTCCAAGGTGGGTGTGCAATTTTTTAGGCATTAGATCTCAGTCAAAATTGAAGAATCCATATGAATTAGTTTAAGAATATGCTTAGTTCAAATCTTACAAAACAGGGTTGTGCATGCAATGCCACATGTTACATAGTTCACGTGCCATGTCTATGCTTCCACATTTTGCAAACTTTCCTAGAGGTAGTTGCATATTTTTGTGAAGATAGCGCAGTAGCTATTGCATTTACAGGATCAGCAACATCGGTCGAAACCCTTCAATACTAACCTAGAAATTTTATTGCCTAGATGTTGGTCACATTATGATTCACCACTTTATGCAGTTGATCCAGCCGCTTCTTCTAGAGATATGGACGAGAGAAAGAGAGAATGTTTGAATTGATGGTTCCAACAAATATAAACAACAGAAGAAAAAATAGGAGGAACTTTGAGTTATTAGTCTTAGGTTTTGATATTTTAGATTCTAATATATTATTGTCTTAGATTTTACTTATATTTAATTTATTTTAAGTTAGTTTATTTTATTTATATTTATTAATTTGTTTTTATTTGAACAATTGTTTTTATTTAATATATTTTATTATTTATTTATTTATTTTTAAATATATTTTAATTTTGCTATGATTTTTTTTTGTCTTCTTATCATTATAAAACAACTCTCAATATAATAAAATATGATCATTTACTATTATTAAAACATTCACTTAAATATTTTTGTTTTGACATGTTTTACTGTCATCAATCATTTTTGTGGGTTTAATATTTATATTTTTGTGTTCGTATGCTTTCCATCCATCATTATTTAGTTTGCAAGCAACAGGAGCATTTAAAGATTATTATTGTTCAAGGCAAAATGTTTCTTTCTTAAAATTAAATTTTGAAAATGGTATTTTTAATAATTTAAGCTCATTATAATGGAGTATGATTACCTTCCTCATGTACAAGTTTTGTTTCAGTTGTCTTCCTTCGTAAGAGGATGCATAATTGATTTATCACTTCGCTGTTAAGATCTTTATTACACAAACAACATCATTTGCTAAATGACCTATCAATTGATCTCATATACTACAAAATATATAAAAAATTAAACCAATTTTTTTCATTAATTGACCTTTCAAGTGATTTGTGGCCGAAATTACGTCAAGAAATAGATCACGTATATTATTGGGTTCATACTTCACTGCTCATGCTGCAGCTCGGGCCTATGATGTCGCGCTCTTGTGCCTGCGAGGGCCAACACAATGTCTTTCAATTTCCCAGACTCAGTTCAACCCAATTGTATTGGGCGTGGTAGCTGCTCACAACAATCCTTCCCCACGTTATTCGGGGCGCTGCCATTGCGGTTGGCTCCGCCTTCGACAGAGTTCCTCGGGGCGATGGTGAGGAAACCGGGCCTTCCAGAGCGGAGGGCACGAGCATTGTAACAGAAACATCGAAACATCAGTCGAAGCTTCAATTGAATCCGGGGAAACAGTAAAAGAAGATGCAATGCATCGGGTGACAGAAGAAAATAAGATTTTGACGAGGGTTTCAGAGTACGTTTATTAAAATGAAAATTACGGGCCAAGATCATAATAATGCACATTTAGGTTGTTTATTAAAATGAAAATTACGGCCAAGATCGTAATAATGCATACATTTAGGTTTTAACATTACGGCATCCTTTAGTTAAGTATTCAATTTAATGTTAAGAGTTTAAAATGCGAGATGAGCTTTATCCGCCACCGTTGATAGGATGGGCATTTAATTATCGATACAAAATACAAAGCGCGTTTCCCTTCGCTTTCGCCTCCACGCTGGCAACTGAAAAAATTTCAAACGAACAGTAGTTGCTATGTTGACCTAATTACTTATTATTAATTAATTAATTGTGGAAGCATTACATAAAACGTAGATTCACCTTTCACTTCTCCAATTTGGCGAGCTGCAGCAGAAAATAAGGTTTTGACGAGGGTTTCAGAGTAAGTTTATAAAAATGAAAATTACAGCCAAAATCGTAATAATGAATACATTTAGGTTTTAACATTACGGCATCTTTTATCTCAGATAGTTAAGTATATATTAGCATAATTAATATACAATATATATTTTATATAATAAAAAAATAGAAATAATATAATTTTAAATAAAACTATTGAATACATATATAAAATGATTATAACTCATAATTAATAATTATTATAATTTTATATTTTACAAAAAAATAAAATTATGATCAAAATTAATAATTAGTAAATATATGAAAAAAAATAGATCAAATTTTTTTTTCTAATTGACCTTCCACACTTCTTCGGCGTACCTATTGCACACTAAGGTGCAATTGCTAGTCTTAAGTTATTCAACCATTACAATCTTACATTGTCTGCAAACCAGGCTACTATCTATACAACACATGTTCTTGTAGTCAATTCAAATTCAAACATTCAACGGCTGCATTCCAGGCCGACGCCAGCCCATTCAATTTCCTTCCATTCCTTAGCAAATACCGAGCTTGTAAGTTTAAAGTCTTGCCGTCCATCATCAACGGTTATCAATTCTTCCTGTTTTATTAATCATTTTATTTTGGGCTTGGAGAACAACAGTTCGTCTTTCTTTCCTGTGAATTGTGTGTACTACTGCATCTCCTGGTATGGATTTTATTAGATTTGTTGTTGTATTTAAAAAAAAAAGAATGATACAGGGATTTATTTCTTGCAATTGTTTGTTGTGCAGGGGTTTCAAGTGTACTCGGCGTGAACAGAGGACAAGAATTTCTGCATTTAATTATTGCTTATAAGTTTGTTTTCAACCATTCAATTCGCAATAAATTTTCTCAAGATGATGCCGAGGACAGGAGTTGATCCAACCACGACAATAGTTGATGTCAATGTAAGTTCATCTAAACTAATAATAATTCTACAGTTCCGCAATTCTGATTTCCATATTATAGTATTAATTCTACAGCGCTGTAATTGAATTACAATAACAATTAATCAACAACAATAGCATACTCTGTATATTGGAAGAAACAGAATACATTATTGTGATTTCTGATGTACAGTTAAATAACAATAATTTTGCGTCGATTGCTAGCTCAACGTAGAATTTTTAAGGTCCAAGGAGGGGGAAAGCATTTTCATTATCTCCTGAAAGAATTGCCTAAAATAGAGGGGGCTTTCTGCTCCCTCCCTGCAACAAAAATTGCAGAGGAGACTCTTGCAACTGGTCATCACATTGCGACTAGAAACTCCAAGAATGCAGGGGAGGAATTAGTAATGGTAACCCTAGGAAAATTGAGAATGAGGAAGGGAAGGTTTTAATCAATCCTACGAAAGCTTAAGTCCTCTGTAGTCTCTTGTTGTCACTGCAACTAATGCAACTAAAGGTAGAACCAAGAATGAAAGCACTTGTGTACATCTCTCGATTACAACAGATATAAGTACCCAATACAATCGAGGAAACATGCATACAGATAATTCATGATTGTGTAGAAGTACTGCTCAAAGGATACACCAAGAAATTAACAGTTGATCTATGTTTAACTTTAGCTACAGAGCTTTGTTGTGGAACTCAGCCTTAATCAAGAATCATCATAGGATATTACCTGCCAAAAAAGCACACAACCATTTAGCATTATTCATCAACAAGTCGCCAAGCTTCAAAGGCATTTATCCATTATCCTCAACCTTAGGTTCAATAGCAAATCCTTATGGTCCCACCAGGTGAATCAATGAATGAGCCTCTAAGCACAAACACCAGCCCACACAGATCAAGACACCCTCTTTCAAAGCTCAAAAGCAAAAGAAATTATCCATCAACAAGTCCAATCATAGATCATATGATCCTAATCACGGGAGGAATCACCCTAGCCTTGTGTGTCTGACAAGAGGTTATAAGCTCCTTGAGTGGGCTTGTCAGTTTACACCATCTCACCATGCAGTAGGACTATGAAAAGGTTAGCTTGGGCCTTCTACAGGCTGGCTCCACAACAACCATTATTTCAGTTTCCCTTTAATATGCAAGCTTGCAGATTCAAGAAAACTGACACTGAAATCACTAACAATGATTGCCAAATTTGTTGTCATCTTGCCGTCTGTCCAGGACCTTATTGAAATATTCTTCAGTAGATTTTTTGTATTATTTTGTAATCTTCTGGGAACTGCAATTTTAACAATGCTTTATCAATGAGCAAATATAAACATAAGTTTTTGTAGGTCCCATCAAATTTGGTGTAAGAGACATAATTTGTATAAGCACAAGGAGATTATTTTTTTCGTTTACCTTGTGTATTGTCTGTATTGAGCATACACACCTTAACTCCCTCTGGTTAGAACCTGTGTCTCCTCTGCTTCACCATTAAGCATAAAATAAATTAGGTAACAAATGTTGTCTTTTAGCAGGCAGATCCGTGCAACAGGCTAAAGTAGCACGTAAATTATGGATGTAACACTAATCTTTACTAATGTAATGTTCTGATTGTTTCATTAGCTTGTCAATAAAAAGAACCATTGAGGTTGTAATGTCCCCACTTATATCCTCATGTGTAAAAGCTGTCCTTGCTATTATAATAGCTGGTGGGTTCTGAATTTGCTGCATTAAGAAATAACAAATAACACATAATATCATAATACCTTCTTCATCACTTCTTCGGTACGTAATAAATTATCTGTTAAGCCTCAGCAACCACTATAGTTTTTGATGCACAAATCACCTCTGTCTGGAGTGACATAAATTAATGGCGGATCTTCCTTTATTTAGAAACCATAAATGCAAACTTTATGATATCATAGTTCACTCTAGAAA
This sequence comes from Sequoia sempervirens, assembly GCA_007258455.2. Classification (NCBI taxonomy): domain Eukaryota; kingdom Viridiplantae; phylum Streptophyta; class Pinopsida; order Cupressales; family Cupressaceae; genus Sequoia; species Sequoia sempervirens. Next base: position 65,469 of record VDFB02328564.1, read on the forward strand.
TGCTTTGATAATCTGAATTCTCCAATCTTCCCATTTACACCATCTTTAATAAACATGTTACTATTATTGATATCATAATAGTCATATTAAAACAAGTATATATTCTTGCAATAAATATTACTGTTTTGTAAGCTTTCATTTTAGGTTCAAACATCTTTCGAGATTTTCCTAATTAATGTATTCTTTGTAATATATGGACAATGGCAACACAAAATGGTAGAAAGAGGACATTCAAAATCTCTAATTTTTAATAAGTAGATCCTACAATACAATTAAATTTGATACTTCCCTCTCTTGATATGCCAAAGTCATTGACAAGCACAAGTAAATCTCTTTAAGTGCTGACAGAGAGTGTATTCTAAAGAGTGGATACTTAACCATGTTGGCTCTTACATTTCTCTCAAAAACCAGATTAACTTCTTTGTTAACTTCTATATTATTCTATGAGTCAGACAATTTGATCAGTTGTAAATTTGAATATAAGTATTTAGAATCTAAGGTCTTAAGGAAGTTATCTAGTTAGCCAATTTGGTCATCTTCTTTGTCCTTGTTTATTAGAATGCCTACAGTATTCATGGGAAAGAATAATAAAAACTACTAGTGGGATCATCAACCTTGAAGCCAATGGAAATTTCTTTGCCCTGAACATACTGTTACATAGCCAATTCTTCACATTATTACCTACGTTTGACCTCCCTTGCATAGTCTTTCACATACCCTTGTGCAGCATTTAAAAGTTGCAAATTCTTCATGCTAAAACATTAATTTTTGTCACAAAAGTCAAACGCTTTGTTTCCCACTTCTTGGAGTTTAGAATTTGGTAAATCTTTCTTATTAAAAACCCATCCTTCTTGTTGGCTGCGCCTATCATTCCTGCAAACTCTCCATATCACTTACATTAGACTTCCCTTATCCCCTACGCAACATGAACATATTGGAATAACTGTTGGGTTCTGAAAACTTTTTATGACTATAACTGCTGGAAAAACAGGGGCAACGCCCTATTTTTTGACACACTGATTTGATCCATTATACGTATGAGAAGTGGGCACTGATTGAAGTATAAATCATTCAACATAAAGTGCTCTAAGAATGCAGAGGAGGAATTACAAGGATTACTGATAAAATTCTTTTGAAGGTACCTGCTAGTTTTGAAAGAAGGTATTTCCATCGTTCACGAACAGTCCTGTGTTTCCCCATGACAACAGTGAGAAGTTTCGATAGAACCAACATTAGTAACTCTTGTGTCAGCCTTTCTGTTATCTTTATTCGTCTGAATGGACTCTTCTTAAGTTGTAGGGTGCGTCTTCAACTCTTTAATTCTAATTCCACTTTTAATAAGAACGTAGAGTTTGAAAATAACTCGTTGACAGTTAGATTCACTTAAATAACTCTCTGCAATTCAGACTAAACAAGGCTACTCTTGTAGCCCTTTGCTAATCCGCAGCATCCTCATCCTGAACCAAAACAAAACACCATGACACAATTACAAGTTGTAAACCACTGTTGGAGCCCTTTGCCAATCCGCATATTCCTCGACCTGAACTAAATAAGATACAACGCATAGCAAGGGGCGTAATTCACACCTTAATGGAAGGATGCCCTGTACTGGTCCACACCAACATAGGATATTCTTCCTTGTTCTGCACCTCTTCCCACCATTCAATCAATTTATCACTTAAATATATATGTACAAAACAATTCTGCAATTTCACTATTCTCTCCATTGTTGTCCCGTCCAACATGGGACATAAGCACAGACACAGTGTCCTCTACATCATCCGGCAATGTTTCCAATTTGAATCCGTTCCAGATATCTAAGATCCTAAATCTTTTCAAATTCCTGAATCCTTTGGGAAGACTCGACAAGGGCAAGCTGTCGACGTACAACTGTTCCAAACAGTTGAGCTTGTCGAAGCCTGCCGAAAGATTGACTAAATTTCTGCATCTTTTCAACCTTAAGTATTTTCAATGAGGGGAGTGCTTCAAATCCATCAGGAAACTTCTTCAGAAGAGGGCAAATTCCAGAGTCATGTGCGTTAAGGAACTTAGCGCCAAAGTCCTTCGGGAGAGCAGCAAGCTTAATGCAATCATCTATTGTCAAATGCTCTTTAACATTTTCAATTACATAAAGCTATTGGGAAGAGTAGTTAATGAACTACAAGATTTTACTGTGAGGCGAGTCAAAGACAGCATGTTTCCAATACTTTGCGGAAGTTCATCTAAACAAAGTAACGATTCCAGAGCTAGGGATTTTATGGAGATCCTCAAAAAACTTTCTGGCAATCAATCCAAGCTGATAGATTCCCTTATATCAAAGTATTGGAGAGAAATTAAGTCGCCAAAGTCTTCAGGCAGTGTCCTCAAACTCTCGCATTCTCCCGTCCAAAGGTTTTGGAGTGCAGTCAACCTTCCAAAGTCAGCAGGTAAATTGTCCAAACGGATGCATGCCTTTACAGTCAAATCAGCCAATGAACATAATGAGCCAAATCTTTCTGAGAGATATTTCAGACAGGGGCAGTACCCCATATGCAAATATTTCAACCTACCAAGGCGTCTGAATCCTTCAGGCAAAGACTCGAAATCACATTTATTCAGATTAAGATACTCAACATTAATTAAGTGGCCGAATGTTTCTGGTAGTTTGCTGGATTTCACTACAAAATTTCTCAAAGTTTTCAGACTTTCGAGTGCAAGTGTTGCAAACTCCTCGCAACCTGGATATGCCACTTCGTAATATATAGCATTCACCTTGTCGAGAGAGAAAGGGGGAGGGAGGCAGGAAAATAATTGTGGTTAATTTATCTTAATTCAATAATGTATATACTCATTTACATTAGTTAATTATTGATGGTTGTGGAAGTGATAATTAAATAA
>VDFB02328564.1:68445-170791 GCA_007258455.2 Sequoia sempervirens
GGTGGGTCCAAGTCAATCTCTGTTAACTGAAACATATCTCTCCACCATTCATGCAAATATCATGCATGATTGATCATCCCCACTTAATTGAATGTATCACTTGTTATTTGTCATGCAACTCAAGTCATTAGTCATGCATTCCAAGTCAACTAAATTCAACTAGCATTCAACTGAAACTAACTACATGCAACTAAAGATAACTAAACCATAACTGAATTGAACTTAACTGAACTAAACTCCATGCATGTAAACATCAATCCCTAACTTCTAGGATCTTTACATGCATTACTAAAGTGTTATGTTTTTCTCCAAATAGTTAACTTAACTCAAGGTGAGTTCCACCTTCCATGTGGGTGCCCCATGTGCTCCTATTATTTAGGACCTCTTATTGGATGCGCTCACATGTTCCTATCATTTAGAAGTAATTACAAATTTCAATTAACATATTCATTTCATTCAAATTTAATCTCTTTCTAATCCTAATGTTGGGGAACACTTTCCAAGGAGTTGGGAGATACATGAAATATGTTTAGGATTGTAATTAAATGGCATCCTATTCCTAACACTTGTAAGGATAGAGGAGTTTGGCATCACTCAAAATGAATAAATTCAATCATTTCATCTAAGGCTATCCCCAATCTTTCCCAACTCTACGCCCTCACTTGCCACATCCATTTTCGTGTGTATTTTGATTATGTTATCAATAGTAGAGCCTTACCAGAGGATGATGTAATATGCATGTAGAGTAAAGAAATTTGATGCAGTTGGAGGGTCAAAGGGAGATGAAGGATGAGCATAGGAGAAGCTAGGCACCGAAGAATTTTAAGGGGTTTGAATATAAAAGGAGAATCAGGTAGAATGATTAAGCCTTTGAAGAGGCTGATGAGATTTAATTGATGCTTTGAATGAAGAGGAACTAGTCAGAAATTTCCAAGTTGAAATGATATAATATGCACAAGAAAGTGTTTGATAATGTACAAATTATTATCCATGGAAGGCGTTGTGTAAAGAATATGATATGGGCAACAAATAAATGTAAATATAAAACAATGTAAAAGACATAGGGTTGCAGCTGAAGCCAAGTTGATGGAAGAGGACAACGTAGAAGTGGTGAAAGTTGGTGATAGCAAAAGGAGTGGATAGCAGGCATGGGGAGGTAGCGACTAAATGATGAGTAGCCAATAATATTTTAGCAGAGTAAAAAAAATATATTGTAGGAGTGATGAAAAAGGATGATTCGGTGAGGTGATTGATAGGTGAAGATTGCAAGAGATAGGTGTGGCGAAGGGAACCCGTACTAGTTTACAAAGGGACATTAAAATTAAAGTAAAATACGAGTGAATGCAAACATTGTAGGGGGTCCATGTGAATGGAGCAGAGGAAGGATGACAATGTTTTCCTTGAGAATGGTGAGGAACGGGGTGTTGAAAATAACTTACTAACATAACATCTAGCCATGAATCTTTACCTATAATATGTGAAGATGCCATGTAAAATGTCGTAGATATTTCTTGATAATATTGAATTTTTATTTATTTATTTTCTGATGGACTACATTTTTTTAATGTTTTTTCTACAGTTTCATTGATTAGAAACTAAAAACACGCCAACAATAATTAAAGAATATATAGAGGCCCTTATCTTTGGGATCAAAATTTCAATGCATTACATGTCTAAAGGGTTTTGAATTGTATTCTTTGGTCTCCAATTTTTTATTAAGAAATTTAATAGAAAAGTCCAAATCTAAATCAAAGAGAATTGATAAAAAAATCAAAAAGATAAATCAAACATAAATCACAAAGAAAAATAAAAAAGATTTGATAGAAAAATTAAAATAAAAGAATTTGATTATAAAAAAAGCAAAATGAAAAAGATTTTATCAAAGACAAATTAAAGATAAATCACAAATATTTTAAAATATTTATCATAGATAAATTAAAAAATCAAATAAGTAAATAAAAAATTTTAAAAATAGTAAAAGATCAAATAAATAAATCAAAGAGATTTGATCAAAAAGAAAAATCAAATATAAATTACTAAGAATTCAAAAAAATTATCATAGATAAACTAAAAGATCAAATAAATAAATAAATAAATATACTTGATCTCAAAGATAAATAAATGACAAATTAGGTATTTGATCACAAAGATGAATTAATAAAAAAAGGAAAATCGAATATTTGATATCAAAAATTGATTAAAAGATCAAATAAATAAATCAGAGTTCAATTAGGATTATAGTTAGGGTCAAGTATATGGTTCAATTCAGGTTAGGGTTCAAATAAGGTTAAGCTTAGTGTTAGGGTTAGGGTTCAATTAGGCTTAGAGTTGGGGTAAGGGTTAGAGTGAGGTTTGTATGATAAAGCTTGGGGTTAGGGTTATAAAACTTAGGGTTTAAACATGGTTACAATCAAAGTTAGGTTTAGTATTCAATTAAAGGGTTAGGAATGAGGATCAATTAGGGTTAGGATCCAATTAGAGTTAGGGTTATAGTTATCGTTTAATTAGTGTAAGGGATAATGTTAGGTTTATGATTAAATTAGTGTTTAAAGTTAGGGTTAGAGTTCAATTAGGCTTAGGGTTTGGTGTAGGCTAGGGTTAGGGTATAATTTGAGATAGAGTCCAATTAGGTTTAGGGTTAGGGTATAATTATGGTTAGAATTCAATTAGGATTAGGTTACATTAGTGTTCACATAGGTTAACCATTGATTAAAGTTAGGATTAAGATTAGAGTTCAATTAGGGTTAGAGTTAGGATTAGGTTTACAGTATAATTAGGGTTACAATTCAATCTAGGTTCAATTAGAGTTAGGGTACAAACAAGATTAGGATTTAATTAAGGTTCCTATAAATTAGTGTTCAATTAGGGTTAGGCATCAATTAAGGATAAGCTAGGAGGGTTCAATTAGTATTATGATTTTATGATAAAGCTTGGGGTTAGGGTTATAATTGGGGTTCAAATAGGGTTATAATTAGAGTTATGTTTAGTATTCAATTAAAGGGTTAGGATTGGGGATCAATTAGGGTTAGGAATTAATTAGAGTTGGGGTTATAGTTAGGATTCAATCAACATAAGGGTTAGTGCTAGGGTTAGGATTGGGGATCAATTAGGGTTAGGAATTAATTAGAGTTGGGGTTATAGTTAGGATTCAATCAACATAAGGGTTAGTGCTAGGGTTAGGATGAAAATCATGTTCAAAGTAGTTAGAATTCAATTAGGATCAGGGTTAGGGTTAAGGTTAAATTAGGGTTAGGGTTTAATTAGGAATATTTTTAGAGTCCAATTATGGTAAGCATTCAATTAGGGTTAGGGTTAGAGTTCAATAAGTGTTCATTTTGTTTTAGGGTTTAATAAGGATCGATTTTATGGTTAGGGTTCAATCAAGGTTCAATTAGAGTTAGGGTATAATTAGGGAAATAATTCAATTAGGTTTAGGATATATTAGTGTTCAAATACAGTTAGGCATCACTTATAGTTAGGATTAGGATTACAATTCAATTAGGGTTAGAGATAGGGTTAGGATTAGAGTTCAATTAGGGTTATAGTTATGGTTATAGTTAAGGTTAGGGTTAATATTCAATTAGGATTAGGGTCAGGGTTCAATTAGGGTCAACGATCAATTATGATTATAGTTAGGGTTAGGGTTTAATTAGAATTAGGTTTCTATATCTAATTGCAACACAAATCCTAATATTAACCTTAAATATAACCCTAATCCTAACCCTATTCCTAACCCTAACCCTAGCCCTTAAACTTACCTTAACCTTAACCCTAACCATAATCTTATCCCTAAACCTAACAATAATTATATATATAACTATAACCCTAAGCTTAACCCTAAACCTAACCCTAAAGTTATAACCCTAAATGTAACCCTAATCTATCTTTAATTATAATTCAAACCCTAATCTTATCCCTATGTGTAAACCTAACCATAACCCTAATTGTAATGCTAAACCTAACCCTAATATTAACCCAAATTCTATCCCTATCCCTAACCCTATCCCTAGTTACAACCTGTACCATAATCCTCAAACTAATCGTAATTGTAATCCTAACCCTAACCCTAACCCTAATACTAATCTTAACCCTAAACTTAATGCTAAACTTATCCCCAAATCTAACTCTAATTCTATCTCTAATCCTAACTATAAACCTAATATCTAACCCTAACCCTCACCCTAATCTTAACCTTAATCATAATCCTAACCCTAATATTAACCCTTATTCTATCTCTAACCCTTACCCTCTCCCTAATTTAACCCTAACCATAATCCTAATCCTAATCTTAACTCTAATTCTATCTCTTGTTAGGGTTAGAGATGGCAGATATCTAACAATTAAATGTAGATTTAATTAATAAACAGAGAAACTAACACACACAGAATAAATCATAACACAAAAAATTTAACATGGTTCACCCAATCCGGGCTACATCCACCAAACCGCAGCCATCCAATACTTTTATTATCCAGTAAAACTTATTACAATCTTGCGAATAATCACGTTTTTCGTCATATTGTAATACTCAACCGAACCCCCTTTTAACAAGCTGAGAAGCTTCCAGATTTTGGGTTCTAGAAAATCGGATTTTTCTTTTTTTCATTGATTTTTCCCTTTTTTGGTGATGATGCGAAAAAGTAGGAAGAAAATTTTTCTCGGGGGTTGCCGCCCCCGAACCCCCACTTTTTGGGGGCTGCCACCCCTGAACCCCCACTCGGGGCTCAACCCGGACCCGAACCCCGACAAGGATAGGGGATGGGGTGTACAATATACCATGGGCTATACAGTATAGCATGATTCAGTCGCCACATACCAACATCTCTAACCCTAACCCTAACCCTAACCCTAATATTGATTTTAATCTTAATCCTAACCCTAACCCTAATTTTATCTCTAACCCTAACCCTAACATTAACCCTGCCCCTGATCCTACATCTATCTCTAATATTAACCTTAACCCTAACCCTAATGCTAATGCTAATCCTAATACTAACCCTAACCCTAATTGCTAACCCTAACCCTAATCCTAAGTCTATCTCTAAACATAAACCTAACCTTAATCCTAATACTAACACTAATCACAACCCTAATCCAAATATAAGCCCAACCATAATCCTAATTATATCTCCAACCCTAACCCTAATTGTAACCTATATCTTAATACTAACACTAACCCCAACCCTAATCCTAATTAGAGAAAGAATTCAATTAGGGTTAGAGATAGGGTTAGAATTAGAGTTCAATTAGGGTTATGGTTAGGCTTAGGCTTAGAGTTAAGGTTATGGTTAATATTCAATTAGGATTAGGGTTAGGGTTAGGGTTAGGGTTTAATCAGGGTTAGGGTTCTATATCTAATTCTAACACAAATCCTAATATTAACCTTAAATATAACCCTAATCCTAACCATACTCCTAACTAAGCTAACCCTGGCCCTTAACCTAATCTTAACCCTAACCATAATTTGAACCCTAAACCTAACAATAATTCTATATCTAACTATAACCCTAAGCTTAACCTTAAACCTAACCCTAACTTTAAACATAACCCTAATCCTAACCCTAATCTATCTCTAATTATAATCTATACCAATCTTAGCCCTAAGTGTAATCCTAACACTAACCATAATTGTAATCCTAAACCTAACATTAGTCTTAACCCAAATTCTAACCCTAAACGTAACTCTATCCCTAATTGCAACCCTTACCATAATCCTCAAACTAATCCTAATCCTAACCCTAACCCTAACCCTAATACTAATCCTAACCTAAACTTAATTCTAACCTTATCCCCAAATCTAACACTAATTCTATCACTAACACTAACCATAACTCTAATTTGGATCCTAATCTTAATCCTAACCCTAACCCTAATTTTATCTCTAATCCTAAGGTTCCTAACATTAACCCTACCCCTCATCCTGATTTTATCTCTAATATTAACCCTAACCCTAACCCTAACCCTAATGCTAATCCTAACACTAAGCATAACCCTAATGCTAACCCAACCCTAATCCCAAGTCTATCTCTAAACATAAACCAAACCCTTATCCTAAACACAAACCTAACCCTAATCCTATTTACATCTCCAACCCCAACCCTAACCCTAACCCTAACCCTAATCTAAATCCTAATACTAACACTAACCCTACCCTAATTCTAATACTAACTCTAATAATAACCCTAAATATTTTAATTTATTCAATGTGTTACGCACGTTGCAGCTACTACTAGCAAATATATAACCTATATATAAAGTACACTGAGATGTATCTTGAGGCATTTAATTTTTTCATCATTCAACTTTAATAAAAAATAAAATTGAAAAAATTCAACGCCTCATCTCGACGTATTTTATATATAGGTTATATATATATATATTTTAAAAGGTGCAATGCACCCATATTATTAGGGGTAAACGCTTTTGACCGGAGCTATGAACCGGGTACAAGAAACCACAAGAAACAACCAAACCCGCGAGCACATTGGCCCAGCGAAGGCAAACCCGAAGGCACAAGGCCTGCGAGCACAATGGCCCAGCGAGGGTTTGAACCCCGGTGGCCGCCACAACAACCAAGCGACTTGACCACCAAACCACGCCCATATCGGCATAGGTTATATATTTGTTAGTTATATCATAAACTAATAAAATAGGTGAAACTAAACATGTAATGGTAACTGCCTAATAGAAACAAGTGCCACGTAGTGGCTAGTACTTGCCTTTATATAGTATTTTAGTTTAATAAAAAAATTAAGTTTTATTAATGTGAATAAAATTAAATGTGAGTTTTGTTAATTAGTCGATAGGCTATATATAGTGAGAGGTTTCAGCCTAAAACCTATCTCACACTGCCAAACAACCACTAGACCACCGTTAAACTAGGAGGTAGTTAGTGGTTTTAAGACTTCAATTTTTTTTGACAAGAGTTGCTATTTAATATGAAATGTTTCATCAGATCTTGTAAGTGTAAAATCATATCAAATCTTACCATAAATGCAGTGCCATAAAGCGATGGTGTCAGTGATGAAGCCTTCAATATTTAGGACTAATTTTTGTTTATTGTGAACAGATTGAAGCAGCCGCTGCAGGAAGACTGGTTTTGGTTTTTCTCGTCTGCTTTGATCAGTTTTCATTATACCTATTTTTCCTCCAAACTTTGCAGACTCTGTTTCCTTGTAATATTTTTCTCTTGAAGCATATCCTGGTGATAAGCGATGGCATTTCGATGCCCATGGAGACAACAGGTGCTTAGAATTGTACATTTTATTTGTCTCTCTGTTTGTCGGCCAATCAAAATGATTTTCAATAAGTCCTTCCACCACTTCCAAAGCCGTCTATTTTTTTTTTTTTTGGCTTTGCTATAGGTAGGGCTTTAATCAATTTAATTGATTAAGTTATGGTTCTAATCGATTTGATTTTTGTAGGCTTATGCAAGTATTGATGGATTCAATCATATGATCCATGGACTAGAATGTGAAGGAAGTGAAAATCGCGGATGTAGATAAGCTTGAGCCGATGTTTGGCCACACGACACTATACGAGTCTGATGTTCAAACGGGGTAGGCTGTAATTCCTCTGAGACTATCTGAAGAAGTAAAATCATGGAAGTTTCTGGAAGACTATGTATGCAAGAAATAGGAGGAGAGCCTCATAATGGGTTGATGAAAGAAACAGAGCAATTTGCGCCCAATCCCCAAACCATATGTCAAAACCCCTAAAATTCAAACAAACATGATTGCAACAAATAGTTATTCAAATCAGGGTTTCATGGGAACATAGCGCCAAGGGCCTTGATGACAAGATAGATGTCCCAAGGAGAGGGATGGGATCCTCTATTCTCCTCCCTGCATCTCATTTTTTTTCTTTGAATTTTGCAGTGTCCCAACTCCCAAGAATGGTGCATAAAAAGAGAAGAAAAAATATAACTTATTAGTTATCCAGTTAACACTGCTAAATTAAAAATATTACACTGGGTGAAACACTAACTTTGCAGCGTCAGAAGTTGCATATATTAATTCATAGCATCCAGTTTTGCTATATTATATGCCAAACTTCCAATTCCAACAATTCCAATTGTAATTGCTTAAAATCCCAACTGTGAGAGTCCACCATATATTTTCTGGATGTTAAAACAATTCTTGAATGGGTGGGACTGTGGGAGAACAATATTATTATATTAATAAACTAAGGGATTTGAGGAGTATTTATAGCTTGTTTGTTTTAGCAAACCTATAAACACAGGATTTGTTGTCTTGTAGCATCATATCTTTGGCTTCAGTTGTGCCTGTTGTCACCTAGAAATGCACCCTATGTGCACATAGATAAAAACTGAGCTTTCTAGAGACACAATGGGATCATTTCAAGGTTGTGGGTCACCTAAAACTGAAATGAACCTCTGGAGAAGGCCGGCTTCCTTTGGGTATCACCTAAACTAATGATCTTTGTGAGGTAAAGGGAGAAGAAGAATACATTAAAAGTAAAACTAACTCTATGGTGATACACCAAATTAAGAAGAAATCATAAAAATGAAAACAGGATGAAATACGCTAAGAAAACTAGACTGCAGTTGTTTTACTTATTCAACATAACCCCATTCAGTCTTATGCATCACTCTTGACAGGTTTGATCTACATACATATCTCGAGAAGGAAGAAACAAACTTCACAACTTTGTGGTATGAACACAGATTTGGTAAAAACACTGTTAAAGAAATACATACATAAGCTAACATACAGAAATGAGAGTAGTAAAAGCATTAGTACTTGTTTTCAAGGTGAACTCTGTTTTGCATTCCAGATTTTAGTTGGGTTACAAAGTATACATCAGCTAAGGAAGGATAGATAAAAATCACTAACTCTTCTGGATGCATAATCCAAACTATTTACAAAAGGCAAAAAATGCCTTATATAAACCAGTGTGTCGGCCCCCTAGGGCTTACAAAAATATTAGGGGTCAGAAAGATCTACCCTCAGATCTTTTTATTGAAATAAATGCTACACCCCTGTGTGTCCTTGCTGTATATGTCGGTGAAGAGCTACTGCTTGGAGAAGCCTTCTGATCTTTCCGCAACCACCGCATTCATTTTGATCTTGGCATCGTGTCCTGTTCGAACCACCTCAGCTGAACACTTTGAATGCCCTGAGCTCACAATAGATACGTGCTGCATTCATTCTGTTGACATCCTCCATTCTGATTAGACTGCCACGACTCGTCTCAGCTCCTCCTAGTTGGTCGAGTGTATTCCATGCAGGCTCTACAAGCAGTCGAAACTCTTTTTAAAAAGAATCACATCTCGGCGAGACACTGAAAGTGTCTCGCCAATGCGATTATGCTCCTCTAAAGCCATCGACATAGCATGGATATATCGATGAGAGTCTTTATCGAGCTTTAGAACTCATACCAATGTCGCCTCGAACTTGATATTACAAACCATATCGGCAAGAGTCTGTCAATGTCACCCCAACACATTTTGCTCTACCGAGCCCTACATTCTTTGTTGAGACCCCATATTGAGTCGGCATGACATCCATAGGTCACTAAGACCTTTTGCCGAAGGCGAAATCCGTTGGCAAGCTCTTTTTGGTTGGCGAGACCTGCTTGCTTCACCCAGACCTCACACCGAGGTCTTTTCATTCCGCCGAGCTACTCATCTCCTGTCGGCCAGACAACATCGAGTCAGGGAAACCTTTCTCTGACTTAGAATGTTATATCGAGGCTTCCTTTATCGGCAAGACCCCACTGGGTTGCTGAGACATTTTTTTGAATTCCTTTTGTCTGCCTGAGCTCACTTTGTGTTTCGGCAAGAGTCTTGCCGAACTAATTTTGTCTTGGTGAGGGCCCATCCTAGTATCGGCAAGAGTCCTGCCGAAGGAAAACGCATCAAGGCCCCCCATCTAGTTGGTGAGACTAAATGTCTTCGCCGAGACATTATGGCGAAGGCATTTACCTTGGTCGAGACCACGAGCAAGTCGGGGAGACCTTTTATATTCGTCGAGACATCTCAGCGAGATCCCTTAGTCGTATGAGGGCCTTCTTTCTTTTGTGTTGCTTCTATTTGTCGGCAAGAGATCATATGTTCGGTGAGAGATCTTATCAAAAGCACAACGCTATCCCGAGACCCCTTTCATTTCGGTGAGACTCCCCATCTGTCAGTAGGACCTCTTCCCGAGCTCATCGCTGTCGCCGAAGCACCCCCGGGTCGCCGAGACCTTTTGGCGAACTCAAGTTGCCACGCCGAAGACTTCAAAATAAAAACTATCGGCAAGACTTTGTCTCTTTGCTGGGATTTCTCATTGAGCTCCCTGTGTCACCCCGAAGCCTGTGGTCGCCATAAGTCTCGTCGACAGACGATTAAATGGCCTATCGGCCAGAGAAATCCACGCGATAAGAGGTCATACCGACCCCTTCTTGTCACAGCGATAGGCTCTGCAACCTCGTTTGGCAGGACATAAGCTAGGTCTCAGCGACTTGTTCAAAAAAAGGGAATGAATCAAAGCAGTCAGTCGGCTAGACAATAGGAGGGTCTTGCCGACTTTCTCCTTAAAGGAAAATTATGTCAAATTGATTAAGGCATGCTTTTCAACTGAGCTCCCCTGTGAAATTTCATCAAATTCCTAACATAACCCTTAATGGAATTGTCCCATTTGGCCCCTAGAACACCTGCAACATAGATGCCTAGCCTGATTGAGCCTAAGGGTGAAAATTAGGTAACAGTGCCTCTTTAAACTTTGTAGCTTTTGTATGCATATGGTCTCCATTTTCAAGTGTGTTTACATACTGGTGGTTGATTATTCAGGAGACCACATCAGAGGTATGGATTTGTTTTGAAATCTTTCAGCAGTTTTGTTTTTGTTAATGCAATAGTTAATGAGTTTAGTTAATAACATTTAAAATTTGTTATGTTTGTATTTGAAATCGAGGAGGTCTGAATGATGTTGTAGTCCATGGAATGTAATATTTCAAAGCTTCTTAATGTGTGATTGTCAATAGGAGTGGATTATTTCAAATTTCACATATCTCACCTTTCTATGAAGTTAGCTTTTATGTGTTTCGCTTGCTTCAGATGTTCACATCATTTGGTTATGTTGTTTATCCTTATTGACATTTCAAAATTAACTCTAGTTATTTTATGGATGTTTATCAAAAAATTTTATACCACATAATAAACAATCACAACAAATCTAAGTATCTAATCTTCTGGAAAATAATAGTCAACATTATAACTAGGCTAGAGATGGAACATAGAAATGCAATAATGTTTGTAGATTATTCAACCTCAAACTTTAAAAAATATATATCCAGACTAACACACATGCCCCATTAATGCAAGAAAAAAATTTGAACTACCTCATGAAATTCAAGTCATATGAGATAATCATTAAAAGCTAACAAGATTTTGATATTATGTGTTAGGTCATGTTTTTGTAGTCTATTCAATTATGTAATAATGAATTAACATTTCTGTGTAGTTTCAAGTCAATTTTCATTGACTCATATTATATTATTATGTTCAAATTGAGATGATTTATGCTCAACCAGATAATGAAAGCCAACTTTTACAGTTAGGTTTAGATTCAAAGTGCTTATATAGTCATTGCACTAATACATCAATGTTGCTATAAGTACAATAGTGTTATTCTTAATTTCTCAAACCTAAGCTTGTAGAAATTATGAAATAAGAAATTGTACGATGCTACTTAATTAGAAATTAAGTGACAGTCAAGAGAAGAAGAGAACTTAGAGAAGAATTAAGAATACTATATTTATCCTAAAAACCTTTTGAAGAGAGAAAAAATATTGTACCAGTGGAAAAAATAGATTGTGGCAGTTGCAATTGTCTATTACCTATATTATTTAGTAAACTGACATATACAATGAGTGTACAAATGATTCGATACAATCTGCCTCTGTTCCATTCCATAAGACCTTGGCTATGGATGCAATCTGGCCCTCACTCGATTAGCTGCATATTTTCCTTTGCTTCTATGCTCTTTTCCTTTGTCTGGACCATCTCTTCAAAATACTACATACAATTGTTCTGCTTAATTCTAAAAGAAATACGACATTAAATTGTTCCTTCTTCCATCAATCTGAGAAGGCACAATATGAAAATTTTACCACTCCAATTTATAGATTCCTAAGTGCTGCAAGGTTCTCATAGGCCCAAGAAGAAATTCCATCAAACACAAGAAGCTAAAACAATGATTGTTCAGTTTGGATTCTAAATTGTGACATGTGTATTATTCGAAGATGCAACTGTAAATGTGGTACAGTCCAGGGCACTTAAGCAATAGCTCTACACTCTGTCTTTTTCCTACTCTGTAATCTTTCTAACACATACACCTGCACATAGTTTTCCTAGATCCAATTTATTGTTCTCAAAAACCCATGTCTTTGCACTTTTGTTATATTTTGTATGATCCAGTCAGATCACACCTCTATTATTAAAAAAAATTGGTGTTAAGTTCAGGATATGGGATAATTTCCCATCATTTATGAGATCTTTGTGGTTAAATTCTAATATTTTAAGTAACTCATTCTAATACTTGCAGCATAATTAATATGGCAGCAATGTTGTAAATTTTAGAGTGATTGGGATGCAGAGCAAGGACCACCCATAGTCTTTCACCTATGGGGTGTCCTACCATGGGAAATTGTTTAGTCCACAATTTATTTGATAGTATTCCAAAATCCATTTACAACAATTTGACTGCAACTACTACATAGGTGGGATTTAGAAGTTTCATTGCCAATGCTTTGTGAAAAATCTTCAATGTATGTCAGCTGTGTGTAAGTACTTATGATATAGTTTAAACTTCTTCAACTGCCCTTGTTTCTACAGTTTCTTTGTAAGTGTAAGCTTCTGCCGTAGCCACTTCTATAATTTCTGCTTACATCTGTTGTTTCTACAACTTCTGTGTAAGAGCTTTTGATGTTCTTGTTTTAATTTGTTAATTCTGTTTACAACTTTTATTGTTATTATCTTATATAATTTTCTTGCTTTTTGCAATAATAAAAAAAAATGATTCGATAATTATTTGGTTATAGTTTTGTTTGTCACCTACTAGTCATGATCATGTAATTTTTCAGAACCCTTCCAAATTTAGAAGAAAATGTCCAAAACTTTGTTTTTTACTGGATAATTTGTGCTTCAAATATCCATCTTGGTTGTGTATTTGTGATAAATAAATAAAATAAATTTTACATTCATGACAGGGTTGTGGTAGAGATTTATTTGATGATCATCGATATAATTTAGTTTTGAGGTTATGAAAGTGTCTTGCCTCGTTAGTTTTTGCTATCAATCAACTTGTTAATAGATGCAAAATCTCACAATTTAGCTTTCAATCTTTTAGAACAAAATGCTTTTGAATTTAGTTTGGTTTCAAAACTGGTATTTCATCTTCTTGTTACTATAATGTATTTCTCCAGAATGAACTTTATACAAATATTTCTTTCAATTAACTATAATCAAATAGTTCTCTATTGGCGTAACCCTTACACCCCTTCTGGTGCAAGTGCTAGTTATAGTATTAACATAATTATTTTAATAATTATAGTGTAAATTGTAAGATAATGCATGCATATGCATTTATATTAATATTAATAATTATTAATCTCATCTTAATTAGATTATATAAAAATCAATTATCTTATATAAAAATAATTACATATTAAATTTGTAATATTAAAAAAAATAAAAATATCAAACAAAATAAAAATAAAATAAAATTATAGTATAATATAATTAGAAGAAAAAAATGATAATTATTATATAAATATTAAATTTATCTAATAATTATATTATATTAACTAATATTTATTGATTATATAATGCAAATTTAAATAATAATTTTTATTTATTTATATTAAATAAAATAAATTGATTATATAATATAATAATAAGAAATAACTAATAATAATTATTAAATTAAATCTATTGTAACTGGGCTTGGAATTTCAATTACATATGTCAAAAATAAGCTTACTGAAATGTCGGAAGATGTTTTACAAAAATAAAAATAAAATTTAAACAACGTTTTATGTGGAATGCTTTGAAAATCTAAAACACACATTAATCAGAGTCCTACTCCCTTTGTGTGCTTTTCAATCAATTTTCTGAAATCTCCAAATGAACGACACGTCATCCCTCAAAAATTATCTCTTGAAATAAATTCTTCCTAAATAAGTTTATTATCACCTAAAAGCTTCCTCAACAGATGAAATAAATACTTATTTGCCCAAGAGTGTGATGACTTTCACCGAAATTTGCCAATACACAGGCTTGTGAATTTGGAGAAATAGCTGCGTAGAACTAAAATAATATTTTAGTATAATTTAAAAAAAAAATTTATAATCAAATAATAAATGAGAAGCTTGAGATGTACTAAATAATAGGCAAAATAATAGTTTAATTTCTTCAAAATAGGCAAAGATATAGTTAAGAGGCAAAATAATAGTTCAATTTCTTAAAAATAGGCAAGATGTACTTAATAATAATAGGCAAAGATATAGTTAAGAGGCAAAATAATAGTTCAATTTCTTAAAAATAGGCAAGATGTACTTAATAATAAGCAAAATAATAGTTCAATTTCTTTAAAATGGGCAAAATAATAGTTCAATTTTCTTAAAAATAGGAAAAATAATAGATCATTTCACTTTTCCTAAAAAACCGTCAATAACACTTCAAACTTTTTAACTAATTATATTCACAAAAAATAATTTTTCTAATTTATAAAGTTAAATATTGTACAAATTAACTTTAGAAAATTAAATTTTATTATATTTTTTAAAAAAATATTGTTTTGATTGATTGAAAGCTAACTGAAGGATAAATAATGATTACCTATTTTAATGTGCCTTGTTATCTTTAAGTTATTCAACCATTACAATCTTACATTGTCTGCAAACCAGGCTACTATCTATACAACACATGTTCTTGTAGTCAATTCAAATTCAAACATTCAACGGCTGCATTCCAGGCCGACGCCAGCCCATTCAATTTCCTTCCATTCCTTAGCAAATACCTAGCTTGTAAGTTTAAAGTCTTGCCGTCCATCATCAACGGTTATGAATTCTTCCTGTTTTATTAATCATTTTATTTTGGGCTTGGAGAACAACAGTTCGTCTTTCTTTCCTGTGAATTGTGTGTACTACTGCATCTCCTGGTATGGATTTTATTAGATTTGTTGTTGTATTTTTAAAAAAAAAAATGATACAGGGATTTATTTCTTGCAATTGTTTGTGGTGCAGGGGTTTCAAGTGTACTCGGCGTGAACAGAGGACAAGAATTTCTGCATTTAATTATTGCTTATAAGTTTGTTTTCAACTATTCAATTCGCAATAAATTTTCTCAAGATGATGCCGAGGACAGGAGTTGATCCAACCACGACAGTAGTTGATGTCAATCTAAGTTCATCTAAACTAATAATAATTCTACAGTTCCGCAATTCTGATTTCCATATTATAGTATTAATTCTACAGCGCTATAATTGAATTACAATAACAATTAATCAACAACAATAGCATACTCTGTATATTGGAAGAAACAGAATACATTATTGTGATTTATGATGTACAGTTAAATAACAATAATTTTGTGTCGATTGCTGGCTCAATGTAGAATTTTTAAGGTCCAAGGAGGGGGAAAGCATTTTCCATTATCTCCTGAAAGAATTGCCTAAAATAGAGTGGGCTTTCTGCTCCCTCCCTGCAACAAAAATTGCAGAGGAGACTCTTGCAACTGGTCATCACATTGCGACTAGAAACTCCAAGAATGCAGGGGAGGAATTAGTAATGGTAACCCTAGGAAAATTGAGAATGAGGAAGGGAAGGTTTTAATCAATCCTACGAAAGCATAAGTCCTCTGTAGTCTCTTGTTGTCACTGCAACTAATGCAACTAAAGGTAGAACCAAGAATGAAAGCACTTGTGTACATCTCTCCATTACAACAGATATAAGTACCCAATACAATCAAGGAAACATGCATACAGAGAATTTATGATTGTGTAGAAGAAGTATTGCTCAAAGGATACACCAAGAAATTAACAGTTGATCTATGTTTAACTTTAGCTACAGAGCTTTGTTGTGGAACTCAGCCTTAATCAAGAATCATCAGGATATTACCTGCCAAAAAAGCACACAACCATAGCCTAGGTCATTCAATCGATTATTTAAGGTAAGTTGCTTCCCTTTGTTTCTTTGCAATTGCAAATTTATTAGTAATTTAGCACTAATCTCTTATGTTATAGTCAAAACTGATAAGAAACCAAACTTGACATTTTCAGATTTTATTTGAGATAATAAGCTTCAAAAGCAAAAGCATTATCCCTCAACAGGTTCAATCACAAATCAGATGGTCCCGGTGAATCAGTGAATGAGCCTCTAAGCACAAACACTAGCCCACACAGATCAAGTTACCCTCTTTCAAAGCTCAAAAGCAAAAGAAATTATCCATCAGAGAATGAGCCTCTAAGCACAAACACTAGCCCACACAGATCAAGACACCCTCTTTCAAAGCTCAAAAGCAAAAGAAATTATCCATCAACAAGTCCATTCATAGATCATATGATCCTAATCACGGGAGGAATCACCCTAGCCTTGTGTGTCTGACAAGAGGTTATAAGCTCCTTGAGTGGGCTCGTCAGTTTACACCATCTCACCATGCAGAAATAGCGAACACTAGTAGGACTATGAAAAGGTTAGCTTGGGCCTTCTACAGGCTGGCTCCACAACAACCATTATTTCAGTTTCCTTATAATATGCAAGCTTGCAGATTCAAGAAAACTGACACTGAAATCACTAACAATGATTGCCAAATTTGTTGTCATCTTGCCGTCTGTCCAGGACCTTATTGAAATATTCTTCAGTAGATTTTTTGTATTATTTTGTAATCTTCTGGGAACTGCATTTTTAACAATGCTTTATCAATGGGCAAATATAAACATAAATTTTTGTAGGTCCCATCAAATTTGGTGTAAGAGACATTGTATAAGCACAAGGAGATTATTTTTTTCGTTTACCTTGTATATTGTCTGTATTCAGCATACACACCTTAACCCCCTCTGATTAGAACCTGTGTCTCCTCTACTTCACCATTAAGCAGAAAATAAATTAGGCAACAAAATGCTGTCTTCTAGCAACAGATCCACAACAGGCTGAAGTGGCACGTAAATTATGAATGTAACACTAATCTTTACTAATGTAATGTTCTGATTGTTTCATTAGCTTGCCAATAAAAAGAACCATTGAGGTTGTAATGTCCCCACTTATATCATCCTGTGCAAAAGCTGTCCTTGCTATCATAATAGCTGGTGGGTTCTGAATTTGCTGCATTAAGAAATAACAAATAACGCAATATCATAATACCTTCTTCATCACTTCTTCAGTACGTAATAAATTACCTGTTAAGCCTCAACAACCACTGTAGCTTTTGATGCACAAATCACCTCTCTGGAGTGACATAAATTAATGGTGGATCTTCCTTTATTTAGAAACCAGAAATGCAAATTTTGTGATATCATTGTTCATCTAGAAATTCTTTGATAATCTGAATTCTCCAACCTTTCCATGTACACCATCATTAATAAACATGTTACTATTGTTGATATCATAATAGTCATATCAAAAACAAGTATCTATTCTTGCAATATATATTACTGTTTGTAAGCTTTCATTTTAGGTTCAAACATCTCTTGAGATTTTCCTGTGACATTTAAACAGGCCACAACTTCTTCTTAAAGAGTTTGACCGGCAATAATTAATGTATTCTTTGCAATATATGGACAATGGCAACACAAAATGGTAGAAAGTAGAGGACATTCAGAATAAGTAGATCCTACAACACAATTAAACTTGATACTTTCGTCTCTTGATATGCCAAAGTCATCGACAAACACAAGTAAATCTCTTTAAGTGCTGACAAATAATGTATTCTAAAGAGTGGATACTTCACCATGTTGGCTCTTACATTTCTCTAAAAACCAGATTAACTTCTTTGTTAACTTCTATATTATTCAACGAGACAGACAATTTGATCAGTTGTAAATTTGAATATAAATATTTAGAATCTAAGGTCTTAGTTAGCCACTTTGATCATCTTCTTTGTCCTTGTTTATTAGAATGCCTGCAGTATTCATTGGAAAGAAGAATAAACACAACTAGTGGGATCATCAACCTTGAAGCCAATGGAAATTTCCTTGCCATGAACATACTGTTACATAGCCAATTCTTCACATTATTACCTACGTTTGACCTCCCTTGCATAGTCTTTCACATACCCTTGTGCAGCATTTAAAAGTTACAAATTCTTCATGCTAAAACATTATTTTTTGTCACAAAAGTCTAACGCTTTCTTTCCCACTTCTTGGAGTTTAGAATTTGGTAAATCTTTCTTATTAAAAACCAATCCTTCTTGTTGGCTGTGCCTATCATTCCTGCAAACTCTCCATATCACTTGCATTAGACCTCCCTTATCCCCTCCGCAACATGAACATATTGGAATAACTGTTGGGTTCTGAAAACTTTTTATGACCAGAACTGCTGGAAAAACAGGGGCAACACCCTATTTTTTGACACAATGATTTGATCCATTATACGTATGAGAAGTGGGCACTGATTGAAGTCGGTATAAATCATTCAACACAAAGTGCTCTAACAATGCAGAGGAGGAATTACAAGGATTACTGATAAAATTCTTTTGAAGGTATCTGCTAGTTTTGAAAGAAGGTATTTCCATCCTTCACGAACAGTCCTGTATTTCCCCATGACAACAGTGAGAAGTTCCCATAGAACCAACATTAGTAACTCTTGTGTCAGCCTTTCTGTTATCTTTATTCGTCTGGATGGATTCTTCTTGAGTTATAGGGTGCGTCTTCAACTCTTTAATTCTAATTCCACTTTTAATAAGAACGTAGAGTCTGAAAATAACTCGTTGACAGTTAGATTCACTTAAATAACTCTTTGCAATTCAGACTAAACAAGGCTACTCTTGCAGCCCTTTGCTAATCCGCAGCATCCTCATCCTGAACCAAAACAAAACACCATGACACAATTAGAAGTTGTAAACCACTGTTGGAGCCCTTTGCCAATCCGCATATTCCTCAACCTGAACTAAATAAGATACAACGCATAGCAAGGGGCGTAATTCACACCTTAATGGAAGGATGCCCTGTACTGGTCCATACCAACATAGGATATTCTTCCTTGTTCTGCACCTCTTCCCACCATTCAATCAATTTATCACTTAAATATATATGTACAAAACAATTCTGTAATTTCACTATTCTCTCCATTTTTGCCCTGTCCAACATGGGACATAAGCACAGACACAGTGTCCTCTACATCATCCGGCAATGTTTCCAATTTGAATCCGTTCCAGATATCTAAGATCCTAAATCTTTTCAAATTCCCGAATCCTTTGGGAAGACTCGACAAGGGCAAGCTGTCGACGTACAACTGTTCCAAACAGTTGAGCTTGCCGAAGCCTGCCGAAAGATTGACTAAATTTCTGCATCTTTTCAACCTTAAGTATTTTCAGTGAGGGGAGTGCTTCAAATCCATCAGGCAACTTCTTCAGAAGAGGGCAAATTCCAGAGTCATGTGCGTTCAGGAACTTAGCGCCAAAGTCCTTCAGGAGAGCAGCAAACTTAATGCAATCATCTATTGTCAAATACTCTTTAACATTTTCAATTACATAAAGCTATTGGGAAGAGTAGTTAATGAACTACAAGATTTTACTGCGAGGCGAATCAAAGACAGCATGTTTCCAATACTTTGCGGAAGTTCATCTAGACAAAGTAACGATTCCAGAGCTAGGGATTTTATGGAGATCCTCGAAAAACTTTCTGGCAATCAATCCAAGCTGATACATCCCCTTATATCAAAGTATTGGAGAGAAATTAAGTCGCCAAAGTCTTCAGGCAGTGTCCTCAAACTCTCGCATTCTCCCGTCCAAAGGTTTTGGAGTGCAGTCAACCTTCCAAAGTCAGCAGGTAAATTGTCCAAACGGATGCATGCCTTTACAGTCAAATCAGCCAATGAACATAATGAGCCAAATCTTTCTGAGAGATATTTCAGACTGGGGCAGTACCCCATATGCAAATATTTCAACCTACCAAGGCGTCTGAATCCTTCAGGCAAAGACTCGAAATCACATTTATTCAGATTAAGATACTCAACATTAATTAAGTGGCCGAATGTTTCTGGTAGTTTGCTGGATTTCACTACAAAATTTCTCAAAGTTTTCAGACTTTCGAGTGGAAGTGTTGCAAACTCCTCGCAACCTGGATATGCCACTTCGTAATATATAGCCTTCACCTTGTCGAGAGAGAAAGGGGGAGGGAGGCATGAAAATAATTGTGGTTAATTTATCTTAATTCAATAATATATATACTCATTTACATTAGTTAATTATTGATGGTTGTGGAATTGATAATTAAATAATTAATATATATATGTTTGATACGTAAGGAGGATTCTATTAACTGTAAAGATGTTTACAAACGTTTGCAATGCAGGAACCATGGAAAACTATCACGAGAGCAAAATTACTAGACCTTATAAGTTGTCGCACCAGATCGCAACCCCAACCACCTATCAAAAAGGAGAGCAAAAACCAGCCAACATACAGCTCCCAACTAGCACCGTACTATCCCAGAATCCCAAACTCGGCTCTCAGCCAAAGCCATATGAGATTACAATTTGTTCATAACAAAAAAAAAACCTAAGACGTCTCCATTATGATAATTATTTTCGCAGACTACTAATCCTAAACTGCCTCACCGCCACCTAAAAACCATTCATTTTTGCAAATTGATCAAGCTCAGGGACCAGTCGAAATCATTCACAGTTTCAAGCATCAGCATCTTCTTGAGGAAGCTTACCTTGTAAGCTGCAATTTGTTGGTGCCAAACCAGGGCGATTCCTTTTAGCTCCAACAGTAGGGGGTAAACTTTGACAACCTCACCAGGAACCTTTACTAGTGGGAGATCACTAGACCGAGGCACGCCACGACCCAAGAATGTCACCTGTAGGATCTCGTCCAGCCTGTCCAGAAGCTCTTTGTTGAAGAATTTGCAGATTATCGCCTTTGAAATATTTTATTTAAATTTAAATGTAGTAAGTAGGGGTATTTAATTCTAGGTTGAAGGATGATTTTGATTTACTTTAAAATCTCATTGTTATGAAATCAGAAATGAATCCTCTTTGTTTATATTTTGCCTCATATTATGTATAAAGGCTTATTTTTTCCAAGTCAAGTCTATAGGTTTAAATCATTTACAATTGGGAATCTAATTCTACAACTTGTCAGCTTTCATTCTATGGTTCACCAAATTACTTGATGTTTACTTTGTTGAAATAATTAGTGGTATTTAAGAATACCTTTAGAAGGATTTTAAATCACTAAGAGACACATTCTCCTAAGTCAATCCATAGAATAGATTGATTTTACAATCATGGCTAAACTAAATCTTACCTTCTATGTAGAAGAAAGTTCTCTTTTAAACTTTTTATTATCCAAATAACAGCAAATCCACAGTTGAAACATTTGTAGGTATCTTAAATTCCATGCTTATCCCGATTATCCATCCTCTTGAGTCATCATTTCAAAGTGTTGGACCATTCTTGTTTTTTGTTACTCTCTATTTTCCTTATTGTTCACAATCATATTTAACCCATGAGCAACAGACTAACGATTTAAACCTGATTTCTTCCTTGTTTGAAGTCAGTCATGTGGAGACAATTTGACATGGTCCTTATCTTTATTCTGATTGTGACACCCTATTTACTGCATATGAACACTACGTTTCTTAAAAGGAAGACACAGAGTTACTAGTTTACCAAAACTTAGGATTAGTAATCATTAACCATTGCAATATTATAGTGCTGGTTGCTTGGAAAACAATAAAACGTAATTCTCAGAATTTACGAATACATAATTATCTTATCAGGAACATTCCCCTTCCACTGATTCACATACTCGTAAAAAGGTCGAGTAAGGAAATATGAATATAGTAGCAAGCAAGATGAGACTGATCTGCCTTTTCTGATGGAATTGTAGAGAGAAAGATAATGATAATAATGTCTGTAATGGGCTAATAATGTACTTACAATTTCTATGGGGAGGGAATACCTTCAACTTAAAATACTTTATTGTGTCCTCTATTTAGTCTTCCTTCCTCCTAATTTAGTCTGAGTCTCTGCTGTTTGCATTTGTTCTTTTCTATTCAAATTCAATCTGGGATGAAATTTCAACTAAGTCCAAAAAGTACTAGCTAAATCTGATTATGGTTTTAAAATCCTTTTGCTTGTTTATCCTTCATACATAAGTCACAAAGTTTTCTTGTCCCAAAAAGTTATTTTTATCTGCTTTTGAATTGGTATCCAACTCTGATACACCACTTTTTTTGTTATGCATGTTTACAAATATGGAGCTCCTATCGCTGCTTTATCATGAATGAATATGTTTTTTTATGAATATACTAGCATTACACTTCAAAAATTAGAGATTAATTTTGAGTAATTCTAAGATTTGATTGTGAAGCCATTCGAGAATACAAATGAGTAAAACGAAAGTACTATCAGAAAATCAGAAATGATAGAATACACTGTATTCCATTCAATAGAAATGTAAAAGCTAAACTACAACGAGATGCTCATATAAGAGCAATATGTGGGTATATATAGGATATTCTACCAAGAGACTAAAAAGTAAAAACACAACAATATGGGAGAAAGTAGAAAAGTCCCTAAATAAACTTAAGTAGGTGTGAAAAGGAATTAAATAGAGAACCAAATAGAAGAAGTACCCCATTCACACCAACAGTAATAATCCCTTGCCTCATTTGCCTTATTTTTCCTTGAAAAGTGGTTCTGATTTTTTTTCCTACATACACCTTTCCTTTTTGGCTCATTTTTTTTAACACTCTAGGAAAAGAAAAATAGAAACAAAAAGATTGGAGATTTTTAGTTTAGTGTAAGGTTAGGGCATTCTAACTTTTCAAGTTTAACGGTCAATAGATTAATTTTGAGTCAAGATTTAAAACACTAAAAAGGGTTTCTTGGAAGGCCGCTCATAATTGTGTTCAATGACAATAGCACTTGCTTACTATCTCAAGACCAGCTATATATTTTACATAAATCCTCTTAGATCAAAGTAAAATAATTATTTTCAAAATCCTTATTTTTTTGTTTTTCTATAATTAGATTTTTTTAGGTGTACTATGTTTATTTCTAATCTTTATGAGACTATATTTGACATGAATTACAAAATCAAAAGTTTGTATTTAAGTTAGTTCCAAGATTTTCCCATTTTAAATCTAGGTAATCGAATTCCATTTACTCTTTTGCCACGTCATGTCAATACTATATAAATGGAATGCTACTGTGGTTATGAATCCCCATTTTCAAGCTCCTTTATATTTACCTGCAGGAAAGGGACTCTTATTACAGTGGCCGACCCCTGATTTTTGATGACATGTTTGATAAAGTGGAGGTGAGAGAATTTACAGTTAGAAATTTTATTTTGGGATTATTATGACCTATATATGTAATAGTCTGTGATGTTTGATTGCATTCTGACTTCCCTTTTAATCACTGGAATTAAATGCAGCTAAAGCTCCGATGGTATGGATCAAAGTCAGTTGTAAAATATCCTCGTTGCAGTCTAAAGCGGCAGTCTACATATGCTGACATCGAGGTAGGTTGTCTTTTTTAGGTGCTTTTGAGATTGAGATTGAATCCCATCCCATAAGTGGAGTTGTTTTATATTTCTGATTTTTATATTTATTGCTAAGTATCATGGTATTTGTCTTTGGAGGGAGGGGGAACAGGTTGATCATTCTCAGACTTTGGAGTTGGCTAGCATATGGGCCTTAGTTGTTCCACCTGTCTGTACAATGAGTGTAATCTGTCAAGATGCAGTACATATGCAATTGACTCCTCATTCATCTATGCTTGCATTGAAGTCACTCACAACAGCAAACGTGATTCCTGCAATAGTACTGAGTTCCTCAATTGGATATCCTATTACTCTGGCTACTGGTATGACCCAGTTCCAATCCTCTTTCTGTTTTCCATTTATGCAATTTTTTTGGGATGGAAAGTGCACATTATGAATTCATATGAAAATATTTTCTTCATATCAAACATATCATTAGCCCATCTTTTGCTCTCTCTCTGGGTTCTTGTTTAATTTCTGTTGTCATTATTATTGTTATTTTTATTACTTTTATGAATTAAGTTTTGAACTTTACTAAAAAAAAGAAAGAAACATATTATTGTCCTAAGGAAGAGGGCTACAAGGAACAAAGAAAGCCCTGGTCGGTGGGGTCCGCTACATCTTTATATCCTCCCACCCAAGGCCTATTCCTATATCCTTTATTCAAACAGTAAACTTCATTGTGTAGGTCCTTTTCTCTCATTGTTATCCTCAAGGAGTGAGATAGGTCTTAGGATCATGGTGGAACATTCTGTGTGAAGGTAATTTGACAAAGTGATTCTCAACTAAGAGAGATGTATCTAATCTAGAAACTTCAGTAGCCATCTATAGGGAGTGCATGCTGTTGTAGACATGACAGGAAAATACATAAGAGCTTATTTGGGCATACAAAAAGGCAGAAAGGCCAACAGTTTACCAATTTTGCATTCTCAATTCAAAAGACTGAATCAAAGCCATGAACACTGAAATTTGCCATTGGCATTTTATGAAAAATAATAAAACTGAATCAAGCCATGAACACTGAAATTTGCCATTGGTATTTTATGAAAAATAATAAGTAATTTACTTTTCCTTACAAACAGATGAAGATAGGAAAAACCGACTGGAACTAGAGAGAGCTAGAGAAAGGATATTATGGCCCACGAATTGGATTCCAATTTGGTTTGATTTAAAGAAAGAAGGAAATTATATTAGTGTCCACATATGATCAAATGTAGGTATATAGACCTCAAATTGTCCATTCATTTATATTGGAGAAGTATAGTACCCCTAAGGCCTACACATCCAAAAAAAATTACTAAGTATAATGCACTAACAAATGGAAGCATAACAATGTGATAACCTAAAATAAGTATATGAAGGTTTTAGATAATCTGTTTTAGGTTCGGTTGGTTTGGCTTTTTTTGCTGATATTTTGCTGTGGGTTTAGTTGTTTGTGTGTCAAGGTTCATCTTGTAACAGCTATTTTGTTTTATGGGGCTGTATGGTGGTAGTTAGTTAATCGGATTTAGGATCTCTTCAAAACATGTTTTTCCTTATTAAAAACCTAAAACAATTATACCCCAAGTCATAAAAGCAAGTACAAATAGTCAGCTTCTCAAGGAAGTATGTATAGCTGACAAAGAACAAAGTTGGAAATCATAACAAGAGAGAGTGTAAGAGAGAGAGAGTGTAATTGGTAGGTACATCTCACGAGCAATGAGTTGATTGGATTTAGAAGGTACGTCTTATGAGGAATGAGTTAATTAGATCCTAGAAGCACAAAGTGAGGTTAATTTCATTTGAAGATAACTATTATATTATAAAAATGTATATTAATTTATTAATAAGATGTAAATAACAATAATTTTTTAATAATAATTAATAAATAATAATAATATTAATTAAATAAATAAATGATTCATAATTGATAATAAAAATAAAATAATGATAATATCTAAACTTTATCTTCTTATAAATAAAAGAAAATAAAGTAAAAATATATTAGATAAAATTAATATTAGATGTATTATTTTAAGTGAAAAATATTTTATCTAACTTTTTTTTAAAATTTTAAGGATAATATTAAAAATAGTTTTTCTCTTTATCTTTACTCTTCCAATAATTTTTTCAAAAATATAAAATATAAAATAATTTTTATAATAATATTATTATTATTTAATTATTCAAAACAAATAAATAAAATGAATTAAAATAGAATATAAATTTAAAATAAAATAAAATAAAGTAACATAAAATATTTTATTTAAAGTAATATTAGATGGACTATTGAAAATTTAATTATTCTAATACTAAAAAATATTTCATATTCTTATTTTATTAAAATTATTTTTAAGAATAATGGGGTTGTACTTAAATGACAAGGCCATATGGTTCTCAAGATGGAGATCATGTTCGAATCTCTAAAAGTGACATCTTAAGCTGGAATTCCAAGTGTTGACTCTTAGACTTCCATTGCGACTTCTTAGTTGAATAAAGTTGAATAAGTGGTTCTAAGTTGAATATGTTGAAGGGGAGGATGTCCCCCTTGTTACCTCCATTGATGTGGGGCCTATCTAAATAATCCCTCCTTAACGATCAAAAAATAAAAAATATTTTGAATAAAATATTAAAAGAAAGAAATAAAATGATATTTGATTAAATGTAAAATTGCAAAGTTAAAATTAAATATTTAGTTAAAATCTAAATCATGTGGATTTTTTTA
Source organism: Sequoia sempervirens (assembly GCA_007258455.2). Taxonomy (NCBI): domain Eukaryota; kingdom Viridiplantae; phylum Streptophyta; class Pinopsida; order Cupressales; family Cupressaceae; genus Sequoia; species Sequoia sempervirens. The sequence continues at coordinate 94,869 of VDFB02328564.1, forward strand.
TTTTAAATTTCTATTTTTCAAATGTTTATAATATATATAAACTTAAAATAGACAAAGTTAAATAATTAAATTAAATTAAATTAAAAACATAATATTTTTTAATTAATTTTTTTAAAGATTAATTTTTTTCTATTTTTTTTTATGTAAATAATATTATATACTTATTTATAATATATATAAATTTTATATTTTATTTATATTGATATATGTGTAATTTATTTATATCTATCTATGTATACTTTATTTGTGTATATTTTAATTTTAATTTAATTTAATTTATGTATATCTATGTATATTTTATTTATATTTATTTGTGTTTTATCTATGTATATTTTATATCTATTTATGTGTATTTTATCTTTGTATATTTATCTTGTGTATTATTTACGTGTATATTTTATCTTTGTATATTTTCTCTATGTAAATTATATTTATACCAATATATATAATATCCATGTGTATTTTATCTATATATATTCTATTTATATTTATTTATGTGTATTTTATTTATGTATATTTTATTTGTGTTTGTGTATTTTAACTATGTGTATTTTATATATGTATATTTTATTTATATTTATTTATGTGTATGTTTTATTTATATTTATCTGTGTATTTTATCTTTATGCATGCTTTATTTATATCTATCTATGTGTGTTTTATCTATGTATATTTTATTTATATCTATCTATATGTGTTTTTAATTAGAGGTAAATAACAAGTTTTGAAGGGGCTCAGAACCCTTTACAAAGAAAGCAACAAAACTAAAGATAGTTCAACAAAACATCAGCAAACAACCCAACAGTAGCAACCCATCAACAAAAAGCAGCTAAAAAGGAGAAACACCCAACAACACTACATACTTTTCAGAATGTTAGTCGCTTCTACATCGCAGTCAATAGCTTTCTATGCATCATCAAAAATATCAGAAATTTCCTTCCCAGAAGCTCCTCCCCGAGCTTTAGTTTTGTTCCTTGTACGTGTTTTGGGGCCACTTGTATTAACCTCATAAATCAAAAAAATACCTTTTTCACCATTCTTACCAGCAAAAACAACTTCACCCATCTGCTTACCAGCAGCAACACCCCCATCATCATGGACAATATCTTTCCTCTTCTTAGCACTAACCAGAGGGGAGGCCACAATAGCAGACTCAACATTCCCAACACTTTTATGATGCTCCCCTTCTCTCAATAGATAGTCCCAAACTTTCCCCATTTGATCCTCAAGACTGAGGATTCTTTCTTCCATATTTTGCTTCATTTTGAGGGTTTCCTCTGCCACCGTGTCCACCACAGTGTTTAAGGATTCAAAAAGATCATCAATTTGGTTCTAAGCAGAGGACCCCTCAGTCTTGTTAACCATACCCCTAACTCTAACATTCGTTTTATTAAGCTCATGCAAAAACCACTTAAAAAGCTTAAAGAAAACAAGAGACCCCTCACGTGTAGTGCCAAGTGTTGCCCAAATTTCACCTACAAGCTCAATCAAGCAAGGCATCTGTGTTGTAGGTGCTCATAAGGGCCAAATGGGATATTTCCATTGAGGGTTAGTTTATGCATCTGATGATATTTCACAAGGAGCTCAATTGGGAAGCCTACTTTGATTGGAAATATGCCTCAATTATCACAGGCTCTAGCCTCCATTAGACCCAAGTCGGTATGACATCTTCACTGTCTGGTCGACTAGCAACTTTGATACCTTCCATTTTGAATAGGTCGCCATCACCTAGTTTATGTCTTGCCGAATGAAGCTGCAGAGCCTATTGCTGTGATAGGAGGGGTTCGGTATGACCTCTTATCGCATGGATTTCTCCGGCCGATAGGCCATTCAATCATTAGTCGGGGAGACTCATGGCGACCATGGGCTTCGGGATAACTTATGGCGCTTGGTAAAAGGTCCCAGCGAAGAGTTGAAGTCTCACCGACTGCTTTCGTTCGGGGCAACAAAGAGTCTCAAAGGCAGGTCTTAGCGAAGGCGAAGGTCTCGCCGAGCAAAGGGATCTCGACCAAAGGAAGTGGTTTCGCCACAATCTGTTGGCGAAACCTTTGTCTCTTGCCGAAGTGAACAAAATGAAGCCTCGCCAAATCAAGGTGCCTTCAGCACAACCTCTTGCCGACCAATGGTTGTCTCCCCGACCAGGGGGTCTTGATGACTGAAGTGAATAGGTGGGGGTCCCACCAAGGAAACATCCAGTCTCGCTAGGAGTTGGGGGTTGTGCCATGAGGTCCTGGCGACTGTCCAAAGTCTCGCCGAAGTATGTGGCTTTGGCATAATCTTATGAATTCGATAGAAGGTCTCCCCGACTTGGTGATGTCTGGCCGACAGAAGGAAAGGAGCTCAACGGTATGACTTCTAGAGACATCAGCAAAGGTCTCCCTGACATGAATTTCATTGATGTAGTGCCTGACTATCGAAGTGATGTCTTACTAACATCATGTGGTCTCAGCGACAAAGGAGAGATCGGTATGACTGGTGGACCTCGCCGTGAAGTCTTCCCGACTTGCCATGGTCTTGCCGAAGGAAATGAAGAGCTCAGACGAAATGTGGTAGTTTGGCGTGACTAATGAAGCCGCTATGACTCTCGACAACGATATGAGTCATGCCGATAAGCTACAAAATGATATAATCGCATTGGCGAGACACTTGCAGTGTCTTGCCGAGATGCAATTATTTTCAAAAGAGTTTTGACCGCCTACAAAGTCTGCGTGGAATACGCTCGATCAACTAGGAGGAGCTGAGGCGAGCCGTGGCAGTATGATCAGAATAAAGAATGTCAACGAGATGAATGCAACACGTATTTGTTGTGAGCTCAAGGCATTCAAAGTGTTCAGCCAAAGTGGTTCGAACGGGACACGACACCAGGATCAGAGTAAATGCATCCGGTAGCTTCAAAAGATCTAAGGGGTTTCTCCAGTTAGTAACCCTTTACCAACGCACACAGTAGGGACACGCAGGGTGCAACATTAAATTCATCCAAAAGATCTAAGGATAGATCTTTCTGAGCCTGATATTTTTGTAAGCCCGAAGGGGCCGACATAGTTTGATATATAAGGCATTTTTTTCCCTTTTGTAAATAGTTCGAGTAATGCATTCAGAAGAGTTAGTGATTTTTAGCTATCCTTCCTCAACTAATGTATACTTTGTAACCCAACTGAAATTTGGAATAAAAAAATAGAGTTCACCAGGAAAGCAACTGTTAATTCTTACACTACTCTCATTTCTGTATGTTAGCTTATGCAAGTTTTCTTTAATAGTGTTTCTTTTAATCTGTATTCATACCATAAAGCTGTGAAGTTTGTTTCTTCCTTTTTAAGATATGTATGTAGATCAAACCTGTCAAGAATGATGCATAAGGATAAAGGGGTTATGTGATTAAGTAAAGCAATTGCAGTTAGGTTTCCTCAGTGTGTTTACATCTTCTTCTTTTTTATTTCATGATTTCTCGTCAAACTCGGTGTATCACCATAGGAATAGTTTAGTTTAGTTTCATCTATTGTATGCACTTTTTCTCCCTTTCCCTTCAAAGAATCATTAATCTAGGTGATACCCAAAGGAAGCTAGCCTTCTCCAGAGGTTCATTTCACCTATAGGTGACACACAGCTTTGAAATGATCCCATGTTGCTCTAGAAAGCTTAGTTCTCATAACTTCACATAGGGTGCATTTCTAGGTGACAATAGTTTATGGCACACCCGGTGGGACAAAAATTAGACTAGCTGTTGGTTTAGTATGCAACCAGTGAATTCCAGACTTTATAGAAGTCATTTGGCATACTTGGCAACTCCATAAAGAGGAAGAACTCTAGAAATCGACCCCTTTAACAGTTTATGAAAAGAGTTCGAATAAGAAGCAGCTCAGGCCCTTTTGAATACTTGTAGCTATCACCACCAAGAAGACAAGGCAGAGTAGAGGAAAGGTGAGGAACAACAATTATCTATTCTAGAAGAACTCAATCCACTCCTCCATTTGTGGGATCACACATTGCTATCCAATCCTTGGCTTCATCTAGAACACCAACAAATCTGCCTTAGATACCTCCAATGGCCGCTCCAAGGAATCAACCCTTTGTTGCTTTCAATGGAGGGAGCCCTTTAAATTTGGCACATCACAACGACATCCTGATGGCGGCCCTAAAGAGCCTTCCAACTTTCATAGGGGAGGACCAAACTACTCCCATTGAACATATGAGAGATGTGGCTTCGTTATGTGGAGTCTATCACATAACCCAAGAAGATGTTGCAGTAAGATTGCTAGTTACTTCACTGAGAGGAAGAGTTGTGCAATGGTATAGGAGCCTACCAGTTAGTTCAATTGCAACATGGGATGAATTTGGAGACAAGTTGCATAAACAGTTTCAAGACAGGTCTGACAACTTGTCTCTATTGGAACAATTAACTACAATTAAAAGGGCTCCACAAGAGCAGATGAATGACTTCAACTTCAGATTTCAGAGAACCTGGGATAGAATCCCTGCAATGGTGAGGCCACCTCCAGAATATGCATTTTTATATTTTTTGAGGGCTCTAAATAGCGATATCGCTGTCACGATACAGTCAATGGGAGGAGTGTCCTTGCCAGATGCCTTTGAAATAGCTATTAGAGCTAAGACCAACTTAATACAAGCTGGTAAACTCGCTCCTAGGACTCCAATGCCTATATTTCCAGAAATTCACACAAACATCCCTTTGCAAATACCTCCTTTCACACCTCTACCAGCAGTACCAACGCTGCCAACTGTTGTTCCAGCCGTTGATAAACAAGAAAGTGTTGCTTCAGGATCATCACAAGAGTTACAAGAGATCAAAAGTCTTTTACAGACTTTTGGTAACAAGTTGGTGAACTTGGAAAAACAACAGTCTTATTCTAGGCCTTATCAATAGTAGAATCAGGCCTCAAGTCAGCCTTTTCAAGGTCAACAACAACAATTCTAGGGGAATAGACAGCAGTATCAGGGCAATTACTAGGGCTCAAGACAAAATGTCGCTACAAGGCCTTTTCAGGCCTACAATCCAACTCCAATTAGTGCTGTCAAAGAGCTTGTTCCTGTTCAAAATAATCTGGCTGCATATTATGAATGGTGTTATCCATGTAACCAGCCACATAATCAAGCTACATGCTCTAATGACATCATTAATCAAGCTCTTATGGTGCAAAATGTTGTAGGTGTGCAATATTTGCCTAAGGAGGGGTATCCACAATAGCAGGATCAACCTGGAGATAATTCAACTCTCATGAATTGGCAGGGAGAAGAATTTTGTGGAGTGAAGTAGGATGACACATTTGTTGCTGCTAATACTAGAGCCAAGAAGAGGGCTTTCGAGATTGAACAAGAAATGAATAAAAATAAGGGAGTTGTTGGTCCATCAAATCAGCAAGTACCACGCACTTTGCAGTGAGGTCACGACACTAGTAGGGAGCAGCCTTTACGTGCTTCATCCGCAAGTCAAGTGCAACCTGACCATGTTGTTGTAAAGATGTAGTCAAAGGTAAATATATCTGCACCTTTCAACATTGTTGAAAGTATGAAAAAAATGAATGTTTCAATTTCAATGTGGGATTCTTTAGCAATCCCTGGTCAAATAAATTTGTTACAGTCAGCCTTATCAAATCCAATTAGTTTGAGTCCCCCAAATGAAGTCTCTTTAGGCCAAACAAATTCAGTTTTAACCAATGCACCTTTGGATAGTACCACACAGCAAGGTAATGTTGTCAAGCCCCCTCCTTTCTATGTTTCCTTAATAGTGGGGAATAAATTGGTACACAATTGCATGGTTGATAGCGGGGCTAGCAGTTTAGTGATGCCAAAAAAGATTGCAAACCAACTAGGTTTGCAATACCAGCCGTTAGAAAAGGGAGTACTTCAATTGGATGGGACAACAGTAAACACTATAGGTGTTATCAAAAACCCGAATCTCACACTACATGCCTGTCCCAACTTTTCAATCTCATAAGATGTGTTTGTTATAGACTTGCCTCCATTTTTTGCTCTATGCCTATCTAGAGACTTCACGTCTAAAATTGGAGGGTATTTGTCTTCAGATTGGTCCCATATGCTTTTTAGAACCAAATATGGTACTAAGGTAACTATAAATTCTAAGTCCCTTGCCAAAAATCACATCGAACCTTATGTGCCATCTGCTATAAATGTTAACTCTATTATTTTAGAGGATATTGAACTTACTGCGGCACAAAAGTTGCAAGCTGAGAGTGTACCTGAGGTACTCCTGAATGAATGGGTAGCTAAGAATGTGGTTGACAATTCGAATGAACTTATTCAAGATGTTGGTCTGAGCAATTATGTGCTGCATGAAGCTGGGACATAAATGCCAAATCTGGAGAGAAGTGCAGAAAGTCAGATTGAGCATCAGAGTGAATTATGGGAGATGTATTTTGATGGTTCAAGAAGCAAAAACGGTGCTGGAGGAGGTGCAATGCTTGTATCTCCGCAGGGTGATAAGTATTATGCTGCCTTCCATTTTGCTTTTGCGTGCTCCAACAACACTGCTGAGTATGAAGGCCTTGTTCAAGGCCTTGAGTGGGCAAGGAAAAGAGGAATAGCCCGCCTAAAAGTATATGGGGACAGCAAGCTAATTGTGAATCAAGTAAGAGGCCTGAATGTTGCTAAAAATGACACACTAAATTCTTATAGAAATAGAGTGTGGAATATGATTGAGGATTTTGACGCCTTTAACTTAGTGTCTATTCCAAGAAATCAGAATAAGCATGCTAATAGGCTTACAACCATTGGGGCACAATTTGATATTCCAGGTGACATTAGAAAAGAGAAAGTGTGGCAGTATGTGAAGGTTGTAGTCAGGCCATCAATTCCTGATAACAACATTCACTGGCAAGTTTTTGACAGCGATGAACAGATCCTTTCTTTCTTGCTCGAAGAAGATCAGTTCTCCATGATGAATCAAGCAAAACTCAAGCAACAGTATGATGATCAAGTCATACAGCTGAGGACGAATAAGTTACCCAAAGGTCTTGTTACTTTAGAGTCAATTTTCAATACTGATGATCAACTTAAAAAGGGTAAAGCTGGCTTGCAAATCAAACAAGAGCATTATGAAGAACTGGAGATTTTCAAAGGTAAGCTCCTTAAGATAGGAAAAATTTGTTCACCTGAAGATAAACAAGCTTTTGTTGCTTTATGTCAAGAATTCTATGATGTCTTTGCTTGGGAATATTTAGATTTGAAAGGGTTTGATCCCCATATTGCTCATCACACAATTTAGTTAGAACCTAATGCTAAGCTAGTAAGGCAAAAAAAAAGGCCCTTGAATCCTAAGCTTGAACCCCTAATGATTAAAGAGCTGACCAAACTAGTTGAAGGGGGTATCATCTTTCCAATTAAACACACCTCCTGGGTTTCTAATCTTGTGCCGGTTAGGAAGAAAAGTGGTGAAATAAGACTTTGTGTGGACTTTAGGGATCTTAATCAAGCGTTTTTGAAAGACCACTACTCGTTGCCCTCTATGGAACAAATCTTACAAGAAGTTGCTGGTTCTGAAAGATTTTCCTTATTAGATGGTTTTTCAGGGTATAATCAGGTGTTGGTTAAAGAAGAGGATTAGTTCAAAACTATTTTCACAACTAAGTGGGGCACCATGGCATACAAAAGGATTCCTTTTGGTTTATCCAATGCTGGTGCCACATTTCAGAGGGCGATGGACATGGCATTTCAAAGTTTGATCAACAAGATTATACTGATTTATTTAGATGACATTACAGTTTATTCCAAGAATGTTGATGAACATTTATTACATCTTAGGCAAGTTTTTGAGAAATGCAGAGAGTTTGGTATCTCTCTCAATCCAAAGAAGAGTATCTTTGTTGTTCATGAAGGGAAATTATTAGGACATATAGTGTCAAAGCAAGGAATTACTATTGATCCTGAGAGAGTCAAAGCCATACTTGAGTTGCCATTACCCAGACACAAGAAGGGTTTGTAGAGCTTTCTGGGGAAAATCAACTTTCTGAGAAGGTTCATCCCAGATGTTGCGAGCCTATTACAACCCTTGACAGCTATGTTAAAGAAAAATGCAGTTTTCAGTTGGACAAAGGATGCCAAGAACAATTTTGAAGAAATCAAGAAGGCTTTAGCATCTGCCCCGACATTGGTAAATCCATATTTCTCCAAAGATTTCTTTTTGTATGCTGTTGGCGGCGCTGGTTCAATTTATGCTATGTTGGTACAGAAAAATAGTGACAACTTAGAATAGCCAATAGCCTTCTTTAGTCAAATACTTGCTGATTATGGAGAGAGGTATACATTTGTTGAGAAGCATGTTCTCTTCGTGATCAGAAGCCTAAAGAAATTCAAGCCTTTAATCTCGAACAATAAGATTCATATTCTGGTTGCACACTCAAGTGTGAAGGATTTTTTATTAAATAAAGATCTGAATGAAAAAAGAGCAGGATGGATCACCAAGGTCATAGAGTATGATGTAGATATTAAGATCACCAAACTGGTTAGAGGCAAAGGTCTGTGTGAGCAGCTTGCTACAGAGTCAAGCAATAAAAATGAATTGGAAAAGGATGCTATTTTTACTAATACAAATGAGTCTCCGACTGCTCAAGATGATGTGCCTATGGGGGTAACTAATTAGGTTCAAGATATGACCCAGTTTCTACAAACTGGCTCATTAGGATTAAACAGAGCTAAAAGAAGATACTTCAGATTGTAGTCCATACCATATGTACTATTAAACAATGTTCTTTTCAAAAAGGATCTGAATGGTGTCATATTAAGATGCATTCACAGTCATCAAATTGAAAAGGTACTTCATGAGTTTCATGATGGAGCTACAGGAGGTAACTTTGCCCCAAGAACTACTGTCTAGAAAATCATGAGAACTGGTTACTACTAGCCCAGCTTGTTCAAAGATGCATATTCCTAGTCAAGAAAGTATCAAATGTGCTTTATTCGCAGGAAAGGAAAAGTTGTCTGCTATGCCTCTACATCCAATTCAAGTGGAGCAGCCCTTCATGAGATGGGGTATTGATTTCATTGAGCCAATAAACCCACCATCCAGTGATGGTCATAAGTGGGTGCTGACTGCTACAGAATATTTCACACGATGGATAGAAGCAATAGCTTTGAAAGAAGTAAGAGAGTCTTCAGTTTTGAGCTTCTATGAAGATATAGTCACCAGATTTGGAGTCCCTGACTCTATCATATCTGATAACACTCTGGCATTTGTCAAATTAAGACTAACTAATTGGGTTGTTAAATAGGGTATTCATCTAAATGCATCCTCAAATTATTACCCTCAGGATAACGGCTTAGCTGAAAGCACAAATAAGAACCTCATCAGGATTATCAAAAGAACAATGGAGGATAATCAAAGGACCTGGCACACTGAATTAAAAAATGCACTTTGGGCAGACAAGGTGACTCCTAAGAGGTCTATTGGTAATTCGCCATACATGTTGGTTTATGGCAAAGAGGCAAGATTGCCTCTATCTGTAGAGCTTCTGGCCCTTGACATTATACATCAATTGGAGATGTTTGAGGAACAAGACCCCATGTCCGTGAGATATGCAGAGCTCATGGAACTTGAAGAGTTAAGGGACAAAGCAATGAAGGATTTGGAGTATCATCAACTCCAAAATAAGAAAACATTTGACATAAGGGCTACAAAAAAACTTTTTAGGGTGGGAGACCTTGTGCTCAAATGGGATGTTTTGAAAAGTAGGTCAGGCCATCACACCAAGTTTGACAATATGTGGACTGGTACATTTGTTATCACAGGTTGTAAGGAGCACAATGCGTATCGACTGACCACAACATAAGGTGAAGTGCTTCCTATCCCAGTTAATGGGATACACCTCAAGCCCTATTTCCGAGTGTGATAGGTCCATCTATTGTGCATATTAGTTTAGGCTTTATGTTTTCCATAAGTGTTGTTCCAACATAGTAAATAGGTTTCTTTTCAGTTTCCCCTGTCTTGTCGTTTTGGCAACCTGTTGTGTCCTATGGATCTCATGTGAATTGCGGCCATGTGCAAAACTGATGTTCTATTTGTTTCTGGGTTTTCTAATGACTCCATGCCCAATGGATAGGCCTAGGCTACTGGTTTCTCAGGTTTAGCAGGCAAACATCCAGCAGAGGTCACCAGAAATGTTGCCCAATTTTCACCTATAGGCTCAATCAGGAAAGGCATCTATGTTGCAGGTGCTCATAAGGGCCAAATGGGATATTTCCATTGAGGGTTAGTTTATGCATCTGATGACATTTCACAAGGAGCTCAGTTGGGAAGCTTGCTTTGATTGGAAATATGCCTCAATTATCACAGGCTCTAGCCTCCATTAGACCCAAGTCAGTATGACATCTTCACTGTCTGGTCGACTAGCAACTTTGATGCCTTCCATTTTGAACAGGTTGCCGTGACCTAGATTCTATCTTGCCAAACGAAGCTGCAGAGCCTATCGCTGTGACAGGAGGGTTCGGTATGACCTCTTATCGCGTCAATTTCTCTAGCTGATAGGCCATTCAATCGTTAGTCAGGGAGACTCATGGCGACCATGGGCTTTAGGATAACTTATGGCACTCAGTAAAAGGTCCCAGCAAAGAGTTGAAGTCTCATTGACCGCTTTTGTTCGGGGCAACAAAGAGTCTCGGAGGCAGGTCTTAGCGAAGGCGAAGGTCTCGCCGAGCGAAGGGATCTCGACCAAAGGAAGTGGTTTCGCCACAATGTCTTGGCGAAACCTTTGTCTCTTGCCGAAGTGAACGAAATGAAGCCCCGCCAAATCAAGGTGCCTTCGGCACAACCTCTTGCCAACCAATGGCTATCTCCCCGACTAGGGGTCTTGATGACTGAAGTGAACAGGTGGGGTTCCCACCAAGGAAACATCTGGTCTCGCTAGGAGTTGGGGGTTTCACCATGAGGTCCTGGCGACTGTCCAAAGTCTCACCACAGTATGTGGCTTCGACATAATCTTGTGAATTTGATACAAGGTCTCGCCGACTCGGTGATGTCTAGCTGATAGAAGGAAAGGAGCTCAGTGGTATGACTTCTGGAGACATCGGCAAAGGTCTCCCCGACATGAATTTCATCGATGTAGTGCCTGACTATCGAAGTGATGTCTTACCAACATCATGTGGTCTCAACGACAGAGGAGAGATCAGTATGACCGGTGGACCTCTCCATGAAGTCTTCCCGACTTGCCACGATCTTGCCGAAGGAAATGAAGAGCTCAGACGGAATGCGGTAGTTCGGCGTGACTAATGAAGCTGCTATGACTCTCAGCGACGATATGAGTCATGTTGATAAGTTGCAGTGCTACGCCCTTAATATTATTGTACATCGGGTTATGAATAGTCGGCTTGTGGCTATCTTAATTCTCTATTAAGTCAAATTATCATTAGTATATTGTTATTTAGTTGTTTATGTCGGCCTAAGTCTTATATAGGTGTGTCTAAGTCGTCCTAGGTGATATCCTTGGCATAAATAGGTATATATAGGAGGTTGTGAGTCTTATTTCATCATCAAGTGTGAAGTGTGTTCTCATTAGAGATATTTGGAGGTTTTCCCCCTCGAAGTGGCTTGTTATTCTCAGCTATTATCAAGTATTTGCAACATATTTCATATCATATTCTTCTATTGTGCAAGTTATTTAATAACAAGTGGTATCAAAGCCAGGTTCTTGGCACCATAGAGGCAAGGTTTTTCTCAATTTTAGAGGTGATTTTTGGAAGAGCATATCTTTCAAATTTTGGTGAATTTTTTTCTGATTTTTAAAGGGTTTTTGAAGAACATACTAAAGAAGCTACAGTCTAGATTTTAGAAGAATTGGAGCAGAATTAAGCGAATTATTGCAGAATTAGGGTTTCTACACTATTTTTTTGAATCTACATATCTCGCACATCTTGTTGAATTGGAGTCTGATTTTTATTGGGTTTTTGAAGACATAATAAAGGAGATTACAATAAAAATTTGATAGAATTTAAGTTTCATTTGTGTGATTTATTTCAACATTAGTGGTTTCCATCATGCCGGGGCCTGGAACAAGGGGTAAGAAGAATGTCACTCCGGGGAAGTCCCCTAATAAGGATGGTGAAACAATTGAGGATATTACTCATAATGATGAAATCAATAAGGTCAAGGAAGACATTTCCTCAATTAAGATGGATATGTGTGACCTAAGAGGAGATATATCAGACATACGAAACATGTTAAGCACCTACAAGGCTGAATCAAGAAAGGAGTTCTCAAGCGGCCAAGGTGAAAATTCTAGGTCAGCTACTACTGACACAAGTTTAGTACTCCTATGGAATCTAGGAATTTATTTCTAAAGGTGGATATGCGCAAGTTCGATGGTAAGGATCCTCTAACATGGATAAACCAAATGGAGAATTTTTTTGAAGTACACCAAATCCCAAATGGACAAAAGGTCGCGATGGTTCCTTATATCTAGAACTAGATCAATTCATTTGGTATCATTGGCTTTGCACTCATAGAAGTAAAAGGGGCTCACCGTCTCATGGTCAATTTTTACTGAAGAACTCCAAGCACAATATAGCAATAGCGTCACAGATAACTTCTTTAGCCAGCCTAGCTAAACTTCAACAAACAGGATCAATTAAGGATTATATTCAACAATTCCAAAATCTATCCTTAAGGGTGGATACAATTACGGAGGAAAACTTGAATGACTTATTCTTGGGTGGTCTCAAGGATCACATTCAACATGAGGTATGCATATTTAGCCCTAATTCCATAAATGAGTCTTTTATCTTAGCACGCAGGGTAGAGGAGAAGTATTTGATTCCTAAGAAGCAAGGGGCTAATGTGACAAGAGAGAAAGGATATTCAACACAACCTACTAAGTTTACTCCACAACAAATTGAGGAGAAAAGAGCAAAAGGCTTGTGCTTCAATTGTGATAGGAAATACAGTCGAGGACATAAATGTAGTGAAAAGAAATTGTTTTATATTGAAGGTCCCAATGAGGAAGAAGAGGAGGAACCCATACTAGAAGATGAAAGGGAGTCAAATGAGGAATCACAAGATTCTCAACCAATCATTTCTTGTCATGCACTCTCAGGTTTCAGTGCTCCACAAACTCTCAAGGTGGTGGGATTCCTAAAGAAGCAAAAGGTAACAGTGTCGATCGACTCAGGTAGTACTCATAATTTTATCAACAAAAAGTTAGCTACTCGTCTAAATTGTTTCATATATCCAACTCCAGAGTTTCAAGTTTTGATTGCAAATGGTGGTACAGTTAGTTGTTCAGGGAAGTGTCATAGCATTAAATTATCCATGGGAGATTATCAACTTGATACCCCAATGTATGCAATATCCATGGGTGCAGCAGATATTGTTTTGGGAGTACAATGGCTTACTACATTTGGAACAATTGAGAAATGAACCCAAGAACTATTCATGAGATTTCAATCGAAGGAAGGCTAGTAGAGCTAAGGGGGTTGAAGGAAAAATCTCCACAAATGGTAAGATCTCATCAAATGCAAAAGTTGCTTAAGAAAGGAGTGGATGGATTTGTGGCCCAACTATGTTCATTAGAAGTCTCTCAATCTAATACTCCTACTCATCCAGATTTGCAAGCTATAATTGATCATCACTCAATTGTTCTTGGAGATATGCCTAAAGGACTTCCTCCTAAGAGGGATCATGATCATGCCATACAGTTAGTCCTAGGGAGCCAACCACTGAACATCAGGCCTTACAGGTATCCACACATACAAAAGAGTGGATAGAAAAGATTGTTGAAGAGATGCTAGAGGCAGGAATCATCAGGCATAGCCAAAGTGCTTACTCCTCACCGGTGGTGATGGTACGTAAGAAAGATGATACTTGGCGCATGTGTCTAGATTATAGAGTGCTCAACATGTACACCATTAAAGATAAGTTTCCAATTCCAGTCATTGATGATTTGCTAGATGAATTAAATGGAGCTATGTTTTTTACCAAGTTAGATCTTAGATCTGGTTATCACCAAATTCGGATTAAGGAGGAAGATATTTGTAAGACAAATTTCGGACTCATGAGGGTCATTATGAATTTTTGGTGATGCATTTGGTCTTACCAATGCACCATCTACATTCCAAAGTTTGATGAATTCCATTTTTAAGAAGTTCTTGAGAAAGTTTGTGTTAGTATTCTTTAATGATATATTAATTTATAGCAAGACTTGGGAAGAACATTTGCAACATGTGGACCAAGCATTACAAATACTTGAAGATCATAAACTCTATGCTAAGCCATCCAAGTGTGCTTTTGGTCTTAAGAGGTGGAGTATTTGGGACATAAGTCTCAATATGAAGGAGTAAAGGTGGACCCTAACAAAATTAAGGCTACCTATGGAATGGCCTATTCCAAAAACCATTAAGAAACCGAGGTTCTTGGGATTACAGGTACTATAGAAGATTTGTGAAGAATTAGGTAGTATAGCCCTCTCACCACTGAAGAAGGATTCTTTTCATTGGAATGAGTCTGCTAATACAAATATTTGAGAGATTGAAGGAGGCTATTGTACAAATCTAATCTTGCCACTCACTACCAAGGAATTCATCATGGAATGTGATGCTTTGGAAATGGATAGGAGCAAGTTGCTCATGCAAGAAGGTCGCACCAATTGCTTTTAGAGTCACACCAGCTGTAAGAATCAACTAAAACCCATTTTATGCTAAGGAAATTCCATGTAGTAAACAATGGCGGCCTTTATCTATTGGGTAGACACTTTAAGGTTACAGATCATGATAGCCAAAATATTTTTGGAACAACCACTATCTTCCTAAGAGCAACAAAATGGGTCACCAAGATGTTAGGATATGACTTTGAGATTGTATATATGAAGGGAAAGAAAATATTGTCGCAGATGCGCTGTCAAGGAAGGATGAGAAAGATGAAGCCTCATTGTGTGCCCTTTCAATATTACAAGCAAATTGGGTGGAGGAAGCCAAAGCAGAGTGGCAAAATGATGTTGCAACAAGTAATCTCATCAAGTAATTAAAAAGTGATCCTAGTAGTTTAGATAGGTTTTGTTGGAAGGGAGACACTCTTTGGTATAAAGAGCATTTGTATCTTTGCAAGAATTCCAACCTTAAAATCAAGATTCTCACAGAGTTGCATGAGTCTCCAGTGGGTGGTCATTCAGGATTTTTGAAGACATATCATTGAGTCAAGTAGGATTTCTTTTGGGAGGGGCTTAAGGGTGATGTTCAAAAATTTGTGGCTGAATGTTTGGTGTGTCAAAGGCATAAAGGGGAGACAATTAAGACACCAGGTCTCATGCAACCCTTATCTATTCCTAGCCAGTGTTGGGAAGAGGTATCCATGGACTTCATCACAGGGCTTCCCAAATCTAAAGGTCATAATGTCATCATGGCGGTAGTTGATCGGTTCACTAAATATGCACATTTCATTGCATTAGCACATCCTTTCACAGCAAGTGCAGTGGCTAAAGCTTTTTTGGAGAATATCCAAAAGCTACATGGTAATCCTAAAGTTATTGTTAGTGATCGGATCCTATCTTCACTAGTCACTTTTAAAAGATTTATTCTCATGTTTGGGCATCAAATTGGCTCTTAGCTCGTCATACCACCCTCAATCAGATGGGAAATGGAGGCTTGTTAATAAGTGTTTGGAAGGATATCTAATGCTTGTTTTCAAAGAAACAGCCTAAGCAGGTAGATTGGCTACCACTTGCGAATGGTGGTAACACTTTTTCAGGCTCATCAAAAATGTCTCCATTTTGGCACTTTATGGATATCATCCTCCTTCCATCACATCATCAATTAAGGTTCCCTAAGAGTTCAGCAAGAAGACCACTTGCTTCATCAACAACAAGTACTTTCAGGACTCAAGGAGAATTTAGCCATGGCACAAAATCAAATGAAACAACAGGCAGACAACATCGTAGTGAAAGAAGTTTTGAAGTTGGGGATTGGGTCTTCTTGCGATTGCAGCCTTATAAGCAAATCTCACTAAAGCAGCAAAGAAAGAATAATAAGTTGTCTCCAAAGTATTATGGTCCATACCAAATCATGTAGAAGATCGGTAGTGTTGCCTACAAGCTTGAGTTGCCACCAACAACAAAGATACATCCAGTTTTTCATGTTTCCTATTTGAAGAAGGTAATTGGGCATAATATTCCCACTCAAACAACACTTCCCGAGCTCGGATGAAGAAGGAAGAATCATTTTGGAACTAAAGTGCATTTGCAAACACACACAAAGAAGCTACAGAATAGAACTATCATGAGTATCTCATCCAATGGAAGAAGTTACGAGTTGAAGATGCCAATGGGAAGACGAGGAGTTCATTCAAAAAGCCAAACTTGATTAGCATTGAGGACAATGCTTCTTTGAAGAATGGGGCATGCTACTCTTAATATTATGTACATCGGGTTATGAATAGTCGGCTTGTGGCTATCTTAACTCTATTAAGTCATATTATCATTATTATATTGTTATTTAGTTGTTTAGGTCGGCCTAAGTCTTATATAGGTGTGTCTAAGTCGGCCTAGGTGTTATCCTTGGCATAAATAGGTATATATAGGAGATTGTGAGTCTTATTTCATCATCAAGTGTGAAGTGTGTTCTCATTAGAGATATTTGGAGGTTTTCCCCCTCGAAGTGGCTTGTTATTCTCAGTTATTATCAAGTATTTGCAGCATATTTCATATCATATTCTTCTATTGTGCAAGTTATTTCATAACATGCAGAATGATATAATCGCATCGGTGAGACACTTTCAGTGTCTCGCCGAGATGCGATTCTTTTCAAAAGAGTTTTGACTGCCTATAGAGTCTGCATGGAATACGCTCGACCAACCAGGAGGAGCTGAGGCGAGCCATGGAAGTCTGATCAAAATGAAGAATGTCAACGGGATGAATGCAACACGTATCTGTTGTGAGCTCAGGGCATTCAAAGCGTTCAGCCAAAGTGGTTCGAATGGGACACGACGCTAGGATCAGAGTAAATGCATCTGGTAGCTTCAAAAGATCTAAGGGGTTTCTCCAGTTAGTAACCCTTTACCGACGCACACAGTAGGGACACACAGGGTGCAACATTAAATTCATCCAAAAGATCTAAGGATAGATCTTTCTGAGCTCGATATTTTTGTAAGCCCTAAGGGGCCGACATAGTTTGATATATAAGGCATTTTTTGCCTTTTTGTAAATAGTTCGAGTAATGCATTCAGAAACGTTAGTGATTTTTAGCTATCCTTCCTCAACTAATGTATACTTTGTAACCCAACTGAAATTTGGAATAAAAAAATAGAGTTCACCAGGAAAGCAAGTGTTAATTCTTACACTACTCAGATTTTTGTATGTTAGCTTATGCAAGTTTTCTTTAATAGTGTTTCTTTTAATCTGTATTCATACCATAAAGCTGTGAAGTTTGTTTCTTCCTTCTTAAGATATGTATGTAGATCAAACCTGTCAAGAATGATGCATAAGGCTAAAGGGGTTATATGAGTAAGTAAAGCAATTGTAGTTAGGTTTCCTCAGTGTGTTTACATCTTTTTTTTTATTTCATGATTTCTCGTCAAACTCGGTGTATCACCATAGGAATAGTTCAGTTTAGTTTCATCTATTGTATGCACTTCTTCTCCCTTTCCTTTCAAAGAATCATTAATCTAGG
Organism: Sequoia sempervirens; assembly: GCA_007258455.2. Lineage (NCBI taxonomy): Eukaryota > Viridiplantae > Streptophyta > Pinopsida > Cupressales > Cupressaceae > Sequoia > Sequoia sempervirens. The sequence goes on from VDFB02328564.1 coordinate 112,485, forward strand.
TGATACCCAAAGGAAGCTAGCCTTCTCTGGAGGTTCATTTCAACTATAGGTGACCCACAGCTTTGAAATGATCCCATGTTGCTCTAGAAAGCTTAGTTCTCATAACTTCGCATAGGTTGCATTTCTAGGTGACAACACCAAGCACATCAGACAAATAATTCCTATGAAAATTAAAAACCCCTTTACCTAGGGCATCCTCCTCAGAAGAAGAACTATTCTTATCATTTTCAATAGGGGGTTCCTTACCTTTTTCCACAACAACCGGAGTTTTAAGCTTGTGGATGGAGCTAGCAATTTCTTCACCCACCACTTTTCTCTTCATAACCCTCTTTGGATCCTCACCCTAGGGCTCCAGAACACCAGTAGAAAATCCATACTTATCTTTCATCTGCATAGAAGGCTGAACACTCGATGAATCATTAGCAAAGATGCCACCCACAATAGTGAGGTCGACCCTACTCCAGAATCTAACTCGTAGACCACAACACCTTTTTCCTCCCACTGGCTTCCCCAATGTCCTTTATCTTGGTGGTCATAGGTGGAGAAGAAGCCTCTCCATACAAATCATTCCGAAACTCTGGACCCCTACTCAACACCACAACAACAAGTTCATCACTACAAGTTAAATAAGCACCACTGTCACGATCTTCACCTTTTTTCTTCTTTCCCGAGGGGTGGCTATGTGGACCCCCTTCTAGAAAGGCAAGAGAATTCCACACAAACTCCACATCATCCTCTTTACCCAAAATTAGCTTCCTTCTCTTGGCCCTTTTACTAATAGGTTCATCATCAAAAGTCATATCATACCCTTCCCTAGGTTTTTTATCCTTTGGAGTGGCCATAGGTTTGGGAACCTCAAAAGACTTTGCATAATAAAAAAATGGGAGAATTAACCTGACATGTAAAAGAGAATTTTTTGGATTCTTCTTGTGATCCTTATGTTAATGTTTTGGTAGCTACAGGAGGTATCTTCTTGTGTCAGAAGAATCTTCCTTAAATAAATTGTTGTGTCAGTTGGCCAACCTCATAAATTGTCTTATTCAACATGCAAGGTGTAACTGACATGCAGGAGAATCTGCATACTGACATGCATGAGAATCTCTGTTTGTATTCCTTAAATAGACTCATGAACTGCCACCTTGTGCATCTTCTTGTGGCTGCATATCTGCCTATATCTAGGTTGAAGTGTGGACTTGTTTTGTGACTTATTTTGTCTATAAAAACAAGTCACTTCTTCAAGAAGAAGTCAGATTATTTACAATAGGTTGGTCAGAAGTTTTATGTATATTGGCATCTAGGAGAGGTGTTGAGACTTGTAAGCTGATTTATTGGCATCTAGGAGAGGTGCTATTATTCAGTGGGTTATGTTGTAAGCTGATAGTTGTTGTTTCATTCAATATACAAGAGACATATTTGAGGCTGGGTTTTTCTCCCTCATGAGGAGGGTTTTCCCAGGATATATGTTGTGTTCTATTGTTCATGTCTTCATATCTTTGTGTTGCATTTTCTGCTTTCTGTTAAATCTGGTCCTAACATTAACATGGTATCAGAGCGGGTTTTTGAAAAGACCTGATCAGATTTGGGTTGACTAAGTCTATTGCTGATTGCGTAAATCAAGACATCAAGTCTATTGTATCCTGGCCACTAGCTATTGTGTTTGATTTGAGTTAAGTAGGTTATAGTCACTTCAAGAAAGATAGACATTTGAGCCTGTGCAGTTGCATATTCACTATGAGTTGGTATGGTTGCTGATTATAGAGCATCATCATAAATATATCTAGCATAAGACTTCTACCCAGGAGATACGTGAGAAGGAATTGTTGTTTTAAGCAAAGTCAACATTCAGGAGCAGAATTAATGCTCATATGAGCAGACCTAAAGGAAAGATAAGTATTTCCTGTTTGAATAATATTCATGAATTTTTATGTAGTTATTAATTCATGCTATAACATTGGGATAGTGAATCTTGTATGCTTCTAGCATTAATATTTCTTTGGGGTAGTTTAAACTATTAGTAATCTCTCTCTAAATGCTTCCAGGATGGATCGAGGAGCAAGAGGGTGATGAGAGATTTCCTAGAGAAGAAGAACTTGAGTCATCCTGTAAGGAACTCGTGCCAACTGGAGAAATGATCAAGCATAGAGTCATAGCTTGTAGCCATGGGACTGAGTTGGTGGCTGAAGACATCTCTCGAAGAGGAGGAACCTATTTAGGTTATCTTTGAGATCAGTTTCTTCGAAGAGGAGGAATTTACATTCAGAGGGAGTTTGACAATTCATCAGAAGCAACCTTGGACAAGGAGGTTAGAAGGTTGATGCAAGTACTTGGAGCTTTATCATCATGGAGATCTATTGTTAATGCATTTTCCTTTGAGACGGAGGAATTTGAGGTGAAAGCCCTTGTTAATGCATTTTCCTCTAAGACGGAGGAATTTGAGGTATCAGCCCTTGTTAATGCATTTCTCTCTGCAAGAGAGATTTGAGGTATTAGCCCTTGTTAATGCATTTCTCTCTGTGAGAGAGATTTGAGGTGCAAGCCCTTGTTAATGCATTTCTCTCTGCGAGAGAGATTTGAGGTGCAAGCCCTTGTTAATGCATCTTTCTCTGTAAGAGAAATTTGAGGTGTAAGCCCTTGATAATGCATTTTTCTCTGTGAGAGAAATTTGAGGTGTAAGCCCTTGTTAGTGCATTTTTCTGCGAGAGAAATTTGAGGTAAAAGCCCTTGTTCTATTCTCTTGGAGTAGCCATGGTGGATGTCATGATGATATGACATCACGTTGAGTGATTCCGTGATAGACACTTGTGCACATATGTTTTGATGACATGGATATTTGAAAAGATGCCTCCCTAGCTAAGAGGGAGTGTTAATGTTTTGGTAGCTGCAGGAGGTATCTTCTTGTGTCAGAAGAATCTTCCTTAAATAAATTGTTGTGTCAGCTGGCCAACCTCATAAATTGTCTTATTCAACATGCAAGGTGTAACTGACATGCAGGAGAATCTGCATACTGACATGCATGAGAATCTCTGTTTGTATTCCTTAAATAGACTCATGAACTGCCACCTTGTGCATCTTCTTGTGGCTGCATATCTGCCTATATTTAGGTTGAAGTGTGGACTTGTTTTGTGACTTATTTTGTCTATAAAAACAAGTCACTTCTTCAAGAAGAAGTCGGATTATTTATAATAGGTTGGTCAGAATTTTTATGTATATTGGCATCTAGGAGAGGTGTTGAGACTTGTAAGCTGATTTATTGGCATCTAGGAGAGGTGCTATTATTCAGTGGGTTATGTTGTAAGCTGATAGCTGCTGTTTCATTCAATATACAAGAGACATATTTGAGGCTGGGTTTTTCTCCCTCATGAGGAGGGTTTTCCCAGGATATATGTTGTGTTCTATTGTTCATGTCTTCATATGTTTGTGTTGCATTTTCTGCTTTCTGTTAAATCTGGTCCTAACATTAACACCTTAATCCTCACATCCAAAGACATAAGAAGATAAAATGAAAAAGAGACCCTCCGCTTGTGACGAAAGTGATTTAACAGAATGAAATGGTAGTTACTCACCACCAAGAAACGACCTTTCAGGGTGATGTAGCGCATCAATTCCTTCGCAACATCTCCTCATAAAGCCTTAAGGGAGTTGTGTTGATAGCCGCCACTCTTAGCAGTCTTTAAGTCCTTCTCTTCATCATCCTTGAAGAAAATTTTCATTACTGTTTGCGCCTCTTTTTTATCTCTAAAAACCTTCATACCATCCATAGGCAGACCCGTAATACTAGCAATGAATTCCTCATTCACCTCAAACTCGGTCCCATAAAGTTTAAGAAATCTGTCATTCCAACCCTTAAGAAAGAGCTCTGTCCCCTGAGGGTTGTTTCCATGAAGTCTTTTCAAATAGGGGGTTAATCCACCCTTAACAAGCACCTTCCAAACCTCCTCCTTCTCCTTTGTAGTAGCACAAGATTTGGGTTCGACCTGGTTTCTATCACCCCCATATTGCCGAAATTCACACTAGAAACTTACTTACAAACACAAAGCCCAACACCAAGAAAATTCTAGAACACAATGCCAAAACTACCCAGAATCTGTGTGAGGCCAAAGCTAGGACAGGGGAATATAACAATTCTTTTTTTATGACACCCTGCACCTGTACGAAACTCTCGATTCAAATCTTGCATCCCATTATTATTCATAGCATTCTGCCATGTGGAGAGAAGCTTGCACGTCACCCACCATAATAGGACTTTAAGTCGTACGAATTCAACACTCATTATTTATCATGGTAATAGCCTCTATAGGAAGAGGGTCGTTCTGACCCCACCCCCTAAAATCTCTAACACAAATGTTTGCAAAGATATCCGCAAGCCCATTTCCTTCTCTAAGGATATGTGAAATATAAACCTCATCAAATGACTTTAACATGTCTAAAGAATCCTTTATTAGGGAATCAATAGTCCAAGAAGGAGGAGAAATATTTTTCAAATTGTTTATAATATTCAGAGAATCTCCCTCAAGCCAAACTTTTTTAAAATCTTTGGTTTTAGCCAATTTGAGACCATGATAGGCTACAGCCGCTTCCGCATAGTGGTTTTTCTAGGTTCCCAAAGGGAGCGTCACAACAGAAACAAGCCTACCATTTGAATTTCTTATCACTCCCCTACATCCTGCATGTCCTAGATTTCCTTTAGCAGCCCCATCAAAGTTTATCTTCACCCAACCTTCCGGAGGAGCTTTCCAAACAATATATTCTCTAGAAGTTTTAGCTTTGGTAATTGGAAGGGAAATATCACAAGACAACTTCCACTTCTGAAAAATATTGATATCATAAGAGCTAAGATTAATTTTCAAACCATTTTGAAAAGTTAACCCAGCCAGGAAATTTTCTTTAATAGCAGCACAAATCTTGCAACCCACTGAAGTGGTAGGAAGGGGAGAGTTCCTAAAATTTTTGTTATTTCGCTCAAGCCAAATTCCCCAAGCAATATGGGGAAGGGAAAGAGACCAAAGAAACTAGAGAGAAGGATTGGATAAAGGGCCAATCCATTGATCCCAAAGCTCATTAATAGACCCAAGGAACACCCAGCTTAAGTTCCATAAAGAAAGCATATGGGCCCAAACCATTCTCACAAAATTACAGCCAATTAGCAAATGACAAGCATTTTCAGCCTCCTCTTCACATAAAAAAACACTTGTTAGGCATCACAAAACCTCTTTTGACCAAATTATCAGTAGTTAATATTTTATTCTGGCAAAAAAGCCAAAAAAAAATATTCACTTTAGGAATCAATTTAGAGGACCACACAAAAGCCCAAAATGGAGTTGGGCCAAAAAAGGACTCATTAGATCGAAAGGCCGAAGCCACATAATATATGCCATTAGAGGACGGCTTCCAAACAAATTTATTAGGAGAAGGGGAGGAGGGAATATGTACTAGAGATATAGCCTTAAAAAAATTCTCCAACCTAGGATTGATCTCATACAACTTCTTCCAATGACCTCCCTCAATATAGTCAGCAACTCATCTACCAACCTATCGTACATAGAGATCCATGAGAGGTTGAGCCCAAGGCTCATCTTTGAGAGGCCTATTACCAAACCAGTTATCCTCCCAGAACAAGATATCTCTTCCATCCCCCAAACTCCAAAAAAGATCATTGGCCATAAGTCGTCGGGCCTTACCAATACAATTCGAGAAAGTAGAACCAGAAGGGGGATTAAACTCTTGAGAAAAGAACCCCTAAATACCATCAACCTCGTGCTCCAAGAAATTTTAGCCCATTCACTCTTAGCCATCAAAAGGTTCCATATTTTCTTACCAAGGAGAGCAAGATTAAAAGCTTTGATTTTACAGATTCCAAGCCCACAAGCCTTCTTTGGTCTACAAACATCATCCCAAGCAACCAAATGTATCATTCTCTTGTCTTCCACCCTAGACCACAAGATTTTTTTTTGAATATTTTCCAAAGCATCCACAAACTTCCTAGGCATATGAATAAGACTAAGAGCATAAACAGGGAGATTTTGAAAGGTAGATTTAATTAGCTGAACTTTCCCAGCCTAGCTCAATAGAGCACCCTTCCAACCAGCCAATTTAGAGTTGAACTTATCAATCATACCCCTCCAAAAAGAGTCAGGAACTTTGGAGCACAGGGGCAGACCTAAGTAAGAAGTAGGAAGTTCACCAATCCGACACTGTAGAATGTTAGCAATTTTAGTCTATCTATGGATCAGAGTGTTGAAAAAGAAGAGAACACTCTTAGGTAAGCTCACCTTCTTCCCAGAAGTCGCTTCATACCTCTGTAAAATTGACTTGATAGCCTTAGCCTCCTTAATGGACGACTACCCAAGCATAAGAGAATTGTCCAAAAACTATTGATGAGAGCAAATCAGGTTACTAGAATAAGGGGCAAGACTAGACATCATCCCAGAATTAAAAAATATCTAAATGAGACGACCCAAGGATTCCACCATTATAATGAAAAAAAAGGGAGAAATAGGATCCCCTTGCCGCAAACCTCTTGAACAATCAAAAAGAGGAGAAGGGGACCCTTTAATGAGAACAAAGAATATCAGAGTAGATATAATTTGAAGTACAAGGGTAACCCCTTTCTCACCAATTCCAAGAGCGGATAAAATCTTAGCCAAAAATCCCCTATCCACCCTATCATAAGCTTTAAGTAAGTCAAGTTTAAGCATAAAACCATCTTTCTTATTAACAAATAAAAAGTGGATGTTCTCATGAACCGAAAGAATAGAGTCCAAGATTTTCCTTCTAGCCACAAACCCATTTTGCTGAGGAGAAATAATAAGAGATAAAAAAAATTATAAGCGAACCACTAGAACCTTGGAAATAATCTTATAGACTGAATTCCATAAACTGATAGGATGGAACTCATCAAAAGAGGAAGCTCCTAGCTTCTTTGGGACCAAGACAATAAAAGAGGAGTTCAATTTCTTAAGAAGGGATCCAAACCTAAAAAACTCCTTAGTTGTCGCCACAACATCTCTAGCAATAATTTCCCAAAAAGCTTGAAAGAAAAACATTGGAAAACCATCAAGACCCGATGCTTTGTTACCTTCAAAGGAAAAAATAGCACTATAAATTTCATCTGCCGAAGGAATACAAACCAACTGTCTATTCATAACACCATCCACCAACCGGGGGATATCCCTTAAGAGGTCCTCTTGAAAAACCAAATCTAGCTCCCCCTCATTACATAACAACTGGGAAAAATACGAGGAAGCAACAAGCATCAAATCAACATCCTTTTCCAACACTTTATTATTGAAGTTGATCAAGTTAATTCTATTATTAGCCCTATGTTTCAAAGTAGAGAGGTGAAAAAACTTGGTATTCTGAACCCCACTTTTAAGCCACATAATCCTCAACCTTTGTTTCTAGAATTCCCCCTCCTTAGCCACAATATTATGTAATCTTGAGAGAAAGATATTTTCCTTTTGCATCAGAGCCTGATCATAACTGGAAACTTGGATTGAATGTTGAACATCCTGAATTTCCTTAGTCACACCCTCCTTTTTCCATAAAGATATGACCAAAGGAGGTGTGGTTCCACTTCCTAGCCTTTTCCTTAACATTGGAAAGCTTTTTAGCAATTCTAAACATCGCCAAACCATCCACCTAGATATTCCACCATTCATGAATCAAATTCTCTAGGTCAGGGTGACACATCCACATTTTTTCAAATCTAAACGGAAAATTCTTCTTACCCCCCAACAAGTCTTATGACAAAGCCAAAGGGAAGTGATCAAAACCAAGTCTAGTAAGGGCAGAGCGAACAAGAATAATGAACCAACCACTTAGGGGAGATAAGAGCATGATCAAGCTTCACCTAGATCAAGGCATTCCCGACTCTTCTATTCAACCAAGTAAAAGACACACCCTTCAAATCCATATCAAGGAGAGCAGAATCATTGATGAGACTCATAAGATCATATCTACTTTCATCCACCACCTGGGAACCACCCAAATTTTCATTATCATGCAAAGGACTATTAAAGTCTCCCATAACCAACCAATTCTCAATATGGTTCATAACTTTGAAAGAAGAAAAATTCTCCCATAGTCTTTTTCTAGCACTCTTACAATTCAGAGCATAATATTAGACAGAGTCCAAGAAAATTTGTTACACAAATGAGTAAAAGAAGTAGCCACATGATTACAATCTTTAAAAATCTTAGCTCCCTGGATCACTCTAAGATTCCAAAAAGTGACAATTCCTCCTGAAGCCACTAATGCATCAGAGCAATGCATACCACAATCCTTAAAGAGCTTATTCTTCAATCTAGACAATTTATCCATACCCATTTTAGTTTCCTAGATTAACACAATATCAAGGCAATGATATCTTACCAGATTAGCAAGAAGATCATGCTTGTGAGGGTGATTTAATCCCCTCATATTCCATGAGATAATCTTCATAGTAACTTATTGGAGGTGCTCTTAGAGCACATATTCAATAGGGTTCTCTACGTCCCATCAGCAATGTCCATCCGGGTCTCCTTATCCCTAGTTACATTTGCAGGAGGCCTCCCTCTTCCACGCAGCTCAGAGCCACAGTCTGACGTTTGTCGATTCCTTGTCACTACTCCCAGAGAAGAAGATTTTTTTTTCATGTCACATCCACGAACTTGACTGTATGGAAGATTATCCTGATCCTCCTGATCCCCAAAAAACTTAGGTTTAGACAACTCCAGTCGCTCAATCTTTAAACCATCAACCTGCACACCCCTAGAGGGTGAAGATCTAGCCTCATCACAGGATCTATCATCTTGAGTAGCCTTCGTCCTCTCAGTCTCCAAAGAAAATACCAACTCACTAGTAGGGGGAGGTATGACCTCAACATCCTAACCCAAATCCTTGTTTTCTTTCCCCAAATTCTCCAGGTCTTCTTGAGAGCCTTCCTTATTCTCCATTGCAGGATCCTTTTCAGCCTGATCAATCACCCCATTCTCACCCTTGGCTACCTCCCCTTTATCCCCAAGCTCTGCAACATGTTCCAGGTCTTTCTCTTTCTCTCTCCATTTCTTAGTTATCTATTTAGGTACCTTGAGAGGACATTTTTTGGCCCAATGGCCAACTTTCTTACAATGAAAGCATTCAAAGGGATTCGATTCAAATTCAGTCGCTTGCTCCCAAACCCCAAATTTTGAATTAATTTTAATGACAAACAACAGATCAACTGATTGTTCCACATTTACACAAAATCTAGCATAGACCAGCCTCTTCCTAGAAGCCATCATTTGGTCAATCGATATTAGACACCCAAAGGTGCTAGCTATCCCTTTGAAAACTTCCTCATCCCATAATTCCATCAGGAGGCCTGGAAGTCAAACCCACACAGGAGTAGCCGAAAAAGAGCATAAACTCAGGTTAAAGCCTGGTTCCCACTTTTTAAGCATCAAAGAAGACTTTCCAATAAACCAAGGGCCACCAAATAACACTGAAACCATATCATCTTTGCAATTAAAGGTGAAAGAGAAGAAATTTTTGGCCATAGCTGCAACATCAATCTGTCCCTTAGGTTTCCAGTGATTCAAAGTAAACTTCCGCACCAACTCAATATGGGGTTGGGGACCAACAAATTTTCCCAACAATGCCATATCCATATTGGACATGCTCTTATAACAATACAGCTGGAACATAAATAGAATACTCTCCAGTTTTTGCATTAGTAGAAAACAACACCGGGGGAGACATACTCTTACCTTTAGGCTTAGCTCCAAACAAATTCTTTCACTTAAGAGTAGAGCTCGAAAGGAGTTCAGACTTGGTCTTATTAGCCCCAAGGCTTGTCATATCAAAATTCCCATCACAACCACCAAAAGACAAGTGTAGCCCCAACTTTTCAATCCTGGGAATCTCTTTTTTAGAGGACACCGGGGAATGCAAAGGACACACACCCCTCGACGCCCCATTCCCAGAAAGAAAAGTATTAACAACTAAAGGGGACCCACAAAGCTTACCTGTCAGAAAAGGCCTACCTGACATCACCCTCCCATCAGTAAATTGTCTGCCATTAATGCCTACAACAAATTCAAGAAATCCCGCCTTTTCAAAATTTGAAAATCCTCCACCGCCATCGCCACCACCCGAGGAGCTCTCCATCAAAATAATAGTTCAGGCGAACATAGATATGTTACTAATGATAGATATAATTAACTGTTCTTTTTATGTATATATATGTTTGTGTATTTATCTATGTATATTTAATTCATATTTATCTATGTGTATATTTTTTATATCTATTTATTCATATTTTATTTATATCTATCTATTTATGTATATCTATCTATGTGTATTTTATTTAAAGTATAGACATCAAATAGCATACCACGGTATTAAATAGTAAATTTTTCTTATTTGCAAAATACAATTCACTTACCTACCAACTTAAACATAACATATCTTTACTCATGGCATGTTAATATGTATGTATGTATGTATACGTATTTGTATGCCTATTAGAATTAGATATTAGTTGTATATATGTGTATATGCTTATCAAATATATTTATATTAAATGTTTGTGCATTCAAATACATACTTATCTCTAATTATATCTACTATTGTTGTTTATCTAAATGCAAACTTTACTTCTAATTGTTCAATTTGTTCCAATAATCAAAAATATATTCCAAATTTCTTATTTCATTTCATCCCCTCATTAAATCTGTTGATTTGTATTTTTCATATCTTTTTCCTCCTCTCCTTTTCCAAATGATGTCTCCTTCTTATATACCCCTCATGGTGTGGTGAATAGTCACACTCCATTATTACAATTGCATCCTTTACAAAGGATGCACCCCCTCATTCTAAGTGTTTCCTTTTAACTTAATTGTTTCCTTTGGTAATTATAATGTGTCTTCTTAAATAATGATCTATGTTTTTTATCACTACCTATAGCCTTGCTTTGTTAAGTGTTGCTTTCCTTAGTACATGGAATTACAACTTTTGTGAGTTTAATTGTTGCCTCCTCTTAATAATTTTAATCGCTACTTGCCCACACCATTTTTATGTATTATTTTATATTAATATAGTATATATTTAGTTATATATATTTGTAATATTTATAGTATTATATTATAATGGTTATAATTATAATATATTTAAATTGTTAATATTTATATTTATATTAATATTTTTATTGTTATTTATTTTATTTATTTATTTGCATTGTGTTGGCGTTTGAATTCGCACCTCTGGAATGTGGATTTGAAACGGACAACTATACATAGATAAACTACTCTTCAAATTAGGAGGGGAAGCTCCCTCTTGCTGATGTTGCGAAAGAAAGTAAACTAAAACTAAGTTGCCTATCTTTTTTATCAGCTAAGAGCACAAGGTTTATAAAACTCAAGTGTCGTAGCTAAGATTTCTTGTTTTAGAACTTCAACTACAACTAACCTACGCTAATGACGTTTCTAATTTCTCAAGTAAATGTAGAGCAAGAGAAATTAGAAATGGAAAAAGAATGATTTTCTGACAAATAATTAGATAAACTCTCCTTCCAACATACATCTACTTACTTTCAATGCAAGCTGAAATTAAAGCTCATATAAGAATAACACAATAAATGAAAATCTGAGACATTATATCAAGGCAAAAAAGAGGCTCAACACTTTATTTCTAAAACTTTTGGAACAAATTGTAGACATCCAAATTTGGACACTTAATTTATCCAAATTCACCACTTTTTATCTAAACAACCTCTTATCCAAGTTAATTAAGTAATATTACTATTATTTAATTAATATCCTTAATTCTTCCAAATCCCTAAGGTATTTAATTAATAATTAAATACCTTACCCTCCTTAATCCCCTTTTCATCAATTTAATTAAATAAATGTAATTCCTCACATGTCATTTTCATCTAATCCTAATCCATCTCTTAATCTCTTCATTAAGGATGTGCACATGCCTAATCCTTGATTAGGATGTGTCACATCCTCCAACTTTTGCAAGTTGGCTTCTAATCCTCATTAACCCCTAATTATCCTCTAATTACTGATTAGTCAAACCTAATTAGTACCTTGTCAACTCTCCCCATCCCCCAAGGAATTTTTAATTCTTTTTATTCACCCTAGGCTCCTCTCTTCCCCATGTGAATTTTTAATTCACTTTTATTATTCCTAGAATCCCCTTTTCCCATGCATCTTCTAGAATATTTGACATGTCACCTCATGCACATGTGACCAATTCCCACCTTTTTGGAGACCCTCTCTTATCCTTTAGACTCTCCTAAGAATGTGAATTTTTAATTCACATTTATATTTTCAACCACCTCTCCTTTTCCCATGGAGATTTTTGAGGAATTCCAAAATTCCTCAAATGTCCCTTTCATTCTCACTTGGGGACAACAAATTCCTTTTTGAGGAGATCTTCTCACTCCCCAAGGTACTTGAAAGGTACTTGTCCTTCCTCCACCTTATGTACCTTTTGGCCACCTCATTTACACCTCACCTCCTCTTAGCCACTTCACCATCCACATGTCAAGATGTGAGGGCTTGTGAGTTCTCAACCCACCATAGCCCTTCATCTTGACCTTGTTGGATCAATCTCAACCGTTGAATTCTCTAGAGAATTCAAATTCTCCTATAAATACCCCCTCCTCAAGGGCATTTTAAAGACTTAGCCATTTTGCAACTAAATGCTGCCATTTTGTGCACTCATTTAGCCATCAATTCCATCCATTTGCATTAGCATCCAAACACATAGTCAAATCCTCCATTTAGCCACATCAAGAGCCATCAAGGAGCATACATATTAATCCAAATCAAGGGCCAACCAAGGAGTTTCAGCTGCAAGGAGGGAGGTATAACCATTTATCTTCATTTAACATTTTCCTCTTTGTATTTTCAAATCCCTTAGGCTAATCTTGAGGTGTTTCATTATGTTTTCCATTGCATTTTAATTGCTTATAATAGGTTAAACATCTTGATATCACACAAATATTACACTAAACACATGCACATAACAAGAACTTGCAACTAAAGAGGCTTGCAATCTTGTTCTTACACAAAGGGAACAACAATTACAACTACTACTTGCTGGCTAAAAGAGACTTAGCAATTCGCTATCATAAACACAATTGAACTGACACTGAATAACAACTTGCTGCATTATAGGCTCACAATTTGCTATCACAATAACTATTAAAGAAAACTAATGAGCAAAGGCTCTTATTTATAGGAAAGCAAAAGGGTAGGGAACCCTAAAATCTCCTTGCTTTTACAATCTAGTGCTTGCTCAACAAGTAAGCTTTATTTCTAAATCTAGAAAGAAGATAACATCTAACACCTAAGAAAGCAGGAAAAGCAGGAAATTCCAACTATTACAATTTATCTTCTTTCTCTTCTTCAAAGAATGGATAAAAATCATTCCAAGAATAGAAAGAAAGCAAAAATAAAGCTTCTAAATGAAAGCCACTTTGAATATCAATCACATCCACTAAAAAGCAGGAAACTATGTCCTAGTCAGGTGCACTGATACTATCTAAGGCAATATTCTGATTCTCCAAGATCTCTTCACCTTTTGTGATCACACTTAGAGAATCTTTCACTTCTTTGGCTGCTTTATGAGTTCAATTCTTGAAAAACATCGCTGCCCCAAAAGATGACTCACTAATTGATAACTTGGCGGCTCTGCAACTTTATGCTTCTGAGACTTTTTATGTCCAACAGAAGAGTATTGCACAACCCTTTTCTGATACCTTCCCTTTTTGCTCATATCACACCTTTTCATGCTCTTTAGCTGAGATGATGAAGTGTCATGTCTGCGGTGTTGTTTGAAAAGCACTTCTCAACATTGTCGGGCCTACGATTGCAAGATACAATACTGACTTGGTTATGAATCCCATGGGAGAGTACTGCATGCTAAGAAACTTGAATTTTGATAGTAAACTCGACTATATTTAGACAAGTTTTGCACAACTTTCTAATTTTAGTTTGCTGGTTTTCTTCTTCAAACAAACGAATTTTTCAAGATTTTTTCTAAGACATGGGTTTTGTTCAAAATTTCATTACAAGAAGACCCAAATCGTCTATTTTTGAAAATTCTGAGTGTAAACTGAAAAAGTAGCAAACCCTAATTTCTTCAAATTTTCTTTAAAAAATTTGGCCCCTGGGTTTTGCTCAAAAGCACATTTGGAATGAACCTAGTTGATCAGATGTGAAAAATATTGAAGGCTGATCAAAAAATCAGCAAACCCTAGAATCTGAAATTTTCTTAAAAAAGCTGAGATCTAGGTTTTCTTCAAAAGACTGTTTCAAGTGGACCTAGATGATCAAAATTTGGAAACTCTAAAGATTTCACTGACATACAAGGAAAAAGTAGCTACTACAACTTGATAAATTTCTTCAAAAATTCTTCAAAAGAGTGAGATGAAAAAACCCAAATGGCTAAAAATTGAAACCCTTGACCTTCTTCAAAAATTCAATGTTCTAGATGAAAAAATCATGAAAAAGCAAGGTCTTATATTGCTGGTCTAAAAATTATTCTTGAAAATAAGCAACTTTGAGCTCTTGAATCTTGAAATAAAACCTCAAAGTTGTTGCTCCACTTTTCTCCTTTGGACGCCACCTGCAATAATGATGAGAGTTGAAAAGAAGAGATGTCTTAAATATATTTAGGGCTTAAAATAGATTTGCTTTCTTTTGCTTTAATCTTCAAACCCTAAACCCAACTTGTTTAATGAATTTAGACATTCATCTTTCAATTTGCAATTTTGAAAATGTGAAAATTTTGACTAAGGCATGGCAAGTTGGTTGCCCTTCTTGGCTAGGGGCACCAACCTTCTCCAGACTTAACCATTTTTTGAAGTTTTTCAACTTTTCATAGTTTTGACACCATACTTAACCTTCGATCTCTAGCTTCCAGATGGATCCAACGAGCGAGTTGGATGATTCATCACGTAGCCTGACTAATTTTGAGGAGATCACCTTGGAGGCACTTATGGCTAAAAACTTCGTTTTGACCTTCAAATTCATGGGAGCCTATTTCCTCCAAGGGCTCTGAACTTTCACAGTGTTAGCCATTTTTACATGATTTTCAATTTCTTCATTTCCCTTTGATCTTCTAATGAAATCTTGATTCCGAGAGCTACACTGATCTGATTGACTAACTGTCAGCTTCGTTGGGTAGCTCGATTAAATCTAACGAGATGATCCTGGAGACTGCATCTGCAAATTCTAACATTTCATGCTTCAAAACCTTGGGTGCCCTTTCTCTCTAGGGGCACCCATCTTCACCAGAGTTAGTCATTTTTCATAACTTTCACCTTTTCTTTTGAATTTTGACATTTAACTCTTGTCAAACCCTCTATCTCGACTCTTGTATCTGACGACTGCCAACTCCGATTGGCATGCTGATGATCTCATTGGAAAGCCTGTTCAAATTTGAAGAAGTCACGTTGGAGGCTTCATTGGCAAATTCATTTGTTTGAGCACTCAAAAGCTTGGGTGCCTATCTCCTTCAAGGGTGCCCATTTGCTCCATAATTAGAATATTTTCATCTGGTTTCATCTTCAAACTTTGAATCTTCATTTTATACCATCACCTTTAATCTGGATTTTTCGGAGATTGACCAGTCTGATGTTTTGATGGAGATATCTGCTATGAAGCTGTTTGAATTCTAGAGAGATTGAGCGCTTTTGCAAACCCTAACTGTTGGATTAGGCCCCTCAAAAAGTTGGGCGCCCCTGGGCACCTGGGGCGCCCAAGGTTCCCAGACTTAGAAACTTTTCAAACATTTTCAAGATTTTCATTCTGCATTATGTTTGAAACTGCCCTATTTGATCTCAAAGTTTGAATGACTGGATGATTCGATGACTGCACTGTCGGACTCACTGTGGAGCTGGGGGAAATTGAGCAACTTTTCCTAGGAGCTCAAACCCCAATTCTATCATTTGATGCCCTAAAAAGATGGGCACCTATTCTCTCCTGGGGTGCCCATGTCAAGCAGACTTAGTCAATTTTAGGCAGATTTCACCTTCTTTCCTCATTCTTTGTGCATGCTTACCAACTCAACTTTTGCTCAATGCTTGAGTGTTGAATTTGACACCTGGCAACTGACTGACCTCCATTGATGGTTTCAAAGCTCCTGAAATGCTTCTAAAAAAGCAAAATAGACCCACTAGGGAAAAGCTGATCTTTTTGAGATTCTGACTACACCAGCCTAATGTGGAAGTATTTTTAGCCAATCAAAATCAGTTTGAACCCTAGCGGATAAACTTTCTATTTTTAGAAATAAAAAATTTTGTCGATATCTGTTTCGAAAGAAACCCAGAAAAAGTTACTATTTTTGAAAAGTTACTATTTTCGAAAAATTTCTAAAATAGCAATTTTTCTAAAAAGTAGGGATGAAATACTGAGATTTGGGTTTTGTAGATTAGGTCACTCTAAGCAAACCCAGATCGTCAATTTTTGGGAATTTCACATTTTGACCCCTCATGCAAAACATGCACACCCAAATTTTGACCTTTTTGACAATACTTTTACTCATTTCTTCAAAATGTCTAAGTGTAACAAAAATTTTAATTTTGGGGTACAACACATTTCAATGTTTTTTTATGTGTATTTTATTTATGTGTATATTTTAGTTATATCTATTTGTGTCTATAAGACCCTCCCTTCATACAATAGTTATAACTCCCCATGTTTGATTAGTGGGTTTCGTCACTATTAATTAGGCTAGTTAAATTGATGAATCATGTAGACCCAATATGAACTTCATGATGTGTGTTTTTGTAGTGTTCTTACAGTGTGCATTGTGTTTACCATTTAATTAGAGCATGATTAATGTAAATAGATTTAATCAATGTGTTGATGGATTGAAGCAATCATCATCAAGGCCCTTAAACCTCTTATGTGCACTATAACCATTTACACCCCCTTTAAAGATCTCTCCTCGGTTCATTGCCACATTCATCACTTTGTTCACTATATAATTAATAGAGTTAAATCCAACTATAAGTGGTTCATAAAAACTTATCAATTCAATAGTATGATTAAATAGAAGATACAATTCATTAAAATAAGGAGACTTGTTATATCTAAATCATTTATTATTGTCTTGATCATCTTCTCATTTAACCATAGTCCAAACCAATTCAAAGTTATGGAAGATATTTACCCTATAAATGTGCATTGATTGACTAGGTAATTTACTAATATTTGTCTTTAATAGATATTAAGGAATTAGAATACCACTCTAATTTTTCTCATTAGTACTAACCTATTGACCTTATAGATTTCACCTAGTAAATTACCAACTTTGATATCTAACTTGAGAATTTGTATTTTAGACTTATACATGTATCGTAGCAGTTGAAACTAGAGATACACAATCAATAGAGTGTCATTTGGGAAAGGATAAACTAGGCATTAAAGTGCCAAGCATTAAAAGGAAAGGGTAGGTGGAAAGGTGTGATCAGGAGGAAGATGAGAAAAAATAAACTAGCAATTACACCTTGGGGTGCAATGGGTATGCCAAAGATAATATAGAGAACCTTTTGTTAAATTTGTTTATTAATAAATAGGAAAACTGATTTAGAGTTGTAACCCCCTTAATAAAGAAACATTAATTGAAAATAGAATTTGAGTGGTAGAAATGTTTTTTATAATAGACAACCAAGAAGCAACTTAATAATATGTTGTGTATGAGTTGCACGAGAGGCCTTGATTTGCATCCAAGTAAAATCCAAACACTTAATAGGAATGAACCATAAGCAAGGAAGCAAGGAATGAGTTCAGAAGGCTCAATAGATTTCAACTAATGAACATAAACCCACAAGTCCAATATATTCCTCTGGAAATATCCCCAAATCTAAAAAGCATTCTAGGACATATTTTTCCAAAATATCTATACTTGTCTCTAGACAACTAAGAAGCCCATCTTTGTGACAATATGATATTGCTTTTGCTTGAGAAAGCTTGTTTCTCGCATCCCTCCACACTACAGGAGGCTTATCACACACAGAGCTTCTAATCATCTTAAGAGCAAGTGGTAATCTCCAATTATTGGTAGTTGTTTAGCATCTCTATGACCGTAACATCTATATAGTGTAATCCTCAATTATACACAATACAAAATTTAAATTTGTGGTGCGTTGTGTGCTTGTTTGACTTAAATTCCTAGAAAAGCTGACACAAAACCTTCTTTACAGTAGGTTGTAATGGCAATATATCTAATGTTTCCAAGTCTCAATGAAGAGGTCGCTGAGATGTTCTAGTCCAGGTCCTGCTAGTTTGTATCATATGTAATTGCAAATACATAATTGTTTGTAGTTCTACAATCCTCATCCAACTGGTCCTCAAGATGGACAACATAAGTCTTATGTATTATGCAACTTAAGAATCTCAATACATAATTTGGAGTATGAGATTTGATCCTGAACTTTTCCCTCCATCATTCCAAGCACTACACTTTGTTGTGGAGTGGTGTTGTCTACAAATAATGTATCCATCCACACTATCCATCTAACTCATTTACAAAAACCTTATTGAAGGGCATGATATCCTTTGTACTCTCTTCCAATTCTGAATCATTTGTTATGGAAATGTTTGGGGACTTGATGCTTTCCATCGTACAGTCCAGTACCAAAAAGATAAAGAAGAAGTTGTCCCTTTGGATATGTAGCCATTTTAGTAGAAATGCACTAACCAAGTACCAGAAGTACTCCCAAAATTGGACACTAACATCAGGAAAGCAAAGACAGTGCCCTCAATTCCAATGGGACAAAGCTGGGAAGATAGAACAAGCATGGCCATTAACTGAATCTTGGAGATGGTGTCTGTCAAAGCTTGATCACCTAAAGCAAAAGCTTGATCTAGAATATGCATTCTAAGGTTCATTCTTGAGACAATTATGATGTCAAGAAGCCCAATAAATGAAGATGTTACCTGCATTGGAGATACATTAGAGTTCACATGATCAACAGTCATTAATTTATATGAAATAAATGATGATTCCATGAATCCTTTTCAACATCTAATATATGCACTTCAACATAATCTGGGGTATGACTAAAATAGGACAAAAAATCTAACACTGAATTATTGCTACATAATATAGTTATCTCATCAGTTTCACCTTGTCAAATAGGTGAATCATTGTACCATTGCATAAATTGCAACATTGTTGTTCCAATAACACAACCATATAGTCCAAATAAAGAAAATTTGTACAAAAGCCCTTAGATTTTACAGTGAAACTGCTGATTTACTGGCATTTAAGTTATGCAACGCACCTATAACATTCATGAGGTTGATGAATAATGTGCTTTGACTTTTCATTATTTCTTGTGTGAATTTGCAAGGCAATATTCTGTTTAATTAGGTTGTTGTTGGTGGATAGTTGAGGAAAATTATTTGTGAATGTTCAAAATATTTAGAAGATCATTGTTGCCTCCTCTAAGATTAGAGCTCCTTTGCATGCTATCATAGTGAATGGTATGTCTTCCACTTGGATTTAAAATTTAAAAGTAAGAAAGTTGCTTTTAAATAACTGATGCACAAATGGCCTTGGCAAACTTGTGAGTATAATTTGAGGTAAAGATGGATGCCTGGATGTATGCAATTGGAGCAGTAATAATGCTAGGAAGAAGACTAATGTGCTATCAAAGTTGTTTTGTGGGGCAATTCTAAACTATATAGCATATGACAAGGATCAACAAGGTATTTATGATGTGAACCACTCCATTACATTGAGAGGAGGTTTTATCAACTCCAAGACAAATTCCACCAGAAGAGTGATGTAGATGCAACATGGGCATATGCAGCTCGATAGAATCCTGCAACAGGACAAAACCCCATCAAATTTTCTCCCAAAAAAGATGAAAAATGAATGAAAACGCATGACAAAAACTCTAAACCCTTGAGATTACACAGATCTTCGTATTTCAAGTATCCAATCTCTTCCTTGCTTACCACATTTGATTTGTAGGCCCTCCTTCAAAGCTGCATAACTATATTAAGACAATAGATGCAATAGGACAATGATTAAATGTGTTAAAATTTGTCATGATTATATTACCTATATAGAAGTAGTGTAATCAACAATCATTGTAAAATAGAAAGCATAATAAGGGAGACTGCTCAGGATCTCTAGCCATAGAGTAGAGATATTTGTGTGTTCCACCTTGAAGACTATAAAGAGTATTAAGGATCAACACTGCACCTGTGTATCTATATAGATAATTAAGGAACCTAAGCATACGAGTTTCTAATGCAAAAAATTGTGTTAATTTAATAGGATGTTTACGACTAAAATTAATCTTTGCAAAATAAGATGCAAACCAAAAACAAAACATGTTTATAGCCACAGATTGTTATAAACAAAAACAAGCCCAATTAACTACTCCCTACCTTGGCATAGTAATCTTTCCAAACTCTCCTGGAAATCTAATGGCCACCCAAATCAATCGCCTTGAACTTGATTTTCCCAATACTGAGTTTTACGCTTGTTAAAATCAGATAATTTCATTTCCCCCTATTTAATCAAAACATCAATAGCAAGTAATCAAAACTACAAAAAAATTATTTTCATCTCAATCTCCCAGATAGACTGAAAATCAGGCCCAAAGGACCTAATCACTACACCCACATCCCTCAAAGAGACTCATGAAACAACAAAAAGATCCCCTCTGTTTTCATATTTACATATTTATAATTTCACCAGTGATCCCTACAGTTTTGTAACTGTTTCTTTCTCATAATTATTTCTTGGAAAATAGTTACATCTACATTCCAAATCTCTATATTTCTGATGAGGATCTCAAGAATTGTCGGTTACAGCTTCATCTTTCACTTTCTTTGCATCATAATTATTTGGTAATATTCAAAATTCTTTGGGGAATACACGTGGCATTGAGAAGCTTATTCTATTAGAAATTGAGAAGCTTATTCTATTTTAGCAAACAAATTTCCTCCAAATATGTTGTATATGGTAAACAACACTGATTCTAGTTGAAAGTACATGTTAAAACAAGAAATTTGCTGAAAAGAACAAACGAATCTCTAATTCACTACACCATTATAAAGGACTGAACAAGTTCCATCCAAAAATACATCTCACAAATAACAACTTGTGGAAATAATCTCAAAAACCTACCATTATATTTTTCTATTTTTCCAAGAAAACTCTCCCAATATCTAGCAAATATAGTAAACAAAGTCTATTAATGATTGGAAATCAATGCAAAAGCAACATGTTTCCCAAAAATAGTAAGCATACCCTAAATTTCTTAATCCATCATATGCACTATGTTTCAGTATGTTAAAGTAGGATTAAATAGTCACATCCAAATAGATGTTTCAAAAAATGAAAATTTGTGCAAATAGTCTTTAAAAAAAATATATCACTAGAAATCAATAAGAAAACAACAAAATTCCCAAAAACTGGAAAACTCCATTATACGTGATGTGTTTGGTTGGTTATATATTAAAGTGGATTAAGCACAACTCCCAAATAAATGTTTCAAAAGTGAAAATTGTAAAGATATCCTCAAAAATCTATGACAAGTTTTCTATTTTTGTAAATCCATTACTCCCAGCATATGGAAAATCGTACATAAAACTATCTAGTTATTAGATGTAATCCACTAGTTATTGCTTGGATGGTTATCTAACTAAATTTACCTAATAAATAAAATAAAATCACATGCATCTTTGACTTCCACCAGAAGTGTCAACTTTGGATAGATACAGATGATTGCAACCTATAACTATGGTTGATTTTGTATTCTCCTAGTATATCATGATGAAACACTTTGCATGGAAATCATTCAGAATGACCGATCCCCTTTCCATAACATTTGTATAATATTGACATCAATTTAGGTAAGCTCTGAGGTTTATTTTAAGATTATTTTATTGCTAGCTTTTTTGATGCAATGTTTCCTTAATGTTTGTGATCTATTATGTTTTATAACTTTTACCCTGTTTGGAAGCAAGTAATGACCAATTTGTACTTCAGTTTCTTGTTGCAAATCAAACTACTAGAGATACAAACTTCTCAAGAGAATTGCAGAGTAGATAAGAGTCTTAGTTTGTGTCCTTGCATATGAATTTCTAGATTTTTAGAAATTGATACAGATGATAAATTCAAAGAGGGATTGGTATTTGAACACTTAAGAGTAATCAAGAGATGGCTTAGACTCTGCCTCTACAATTGGTATCACTTATTATGCTTCATATCCATGGGAAGGTTATTCCAAGATGACAATTGTAGCTACTCGCCTTGTGGATGTTTGGTTTGTTGTCAGTAGTCCAAGTTTGCTTTTGCATATTTACGTCTATTTGTATAATCCCTCTGAAAATATAAGCACCTTGCTAAGGTTATGCATACAAGTGCCAAACTTGAGTCAAGGACAAAGCTAACCCTTGCGCTATCTGCTGACTTTGAGATGTATAAGTTATTTGATATCCATTGATACATGTCAATTTGAGGACCAGAGGTTTTTTCCAATTGATACCCAAGTTTAGTACTAGAATTAAAGAAGCGATAGTTTTCAACATCAGTGCAACACATTGGTGAATGGTGAGAATAAGATAATGTAAAACACACCAAAATTGTCAAATGGAAATGGTTGAGAACCAATCGGAGCAAGAAACAAGACACAACAATATCAAGCAAGTTGAGTAGACTGATTAAAGATGCAACACATTTGTGTATAGAGATGGACTGCATACCGTATTTGCTTCAAATCCTTGTTTGTAGCAAAGAGAAAGTATTACCCATTCTATATGCTAGACTGCCATCCAGATTCCATCTCACAAACCCTATGGAGCTCCAAAGTGTCCAAACCAACTTACTGGGTAGTGACAAAAGTGCATCCTTGTAAGATAATGTATAATATTTGCAATGCTACCCTGGCGACCACTGGAAAATTTTAGTACTGGCGTCTTTTTCAATCCAGAGAGGGAAGATATGAGCTCCAGGTGGGATTCTTTCCTGTGGAAATAAGTTTTTGTTTTATGTTTATTTTTTAGTTTTTCATGCAAGAAATGTTTTGAGAAGAAGGGTTTTGTGTAGAAATGGTATTTTGTCTACAAAGGGGCGGGGAAAGAAGCAAATCTTAAACAATACTTATTTTGATTGCAAATCAATGAGAAAATAAGAAATTTGATGCTAATAGAAAAAAACAACAAACTCCCAAAATTGGAAAACCAACACAACGCCTATTTCCTTCCTCTAACCCTTACATACATTGTGTATCAGTATATTAAAGTGGAGTGAACACAATTGCATCCAGATAGATGTTTAAGATATAAATTATCTCAAAAGTCTACTTCGCGATGGTGAAAAATGGTAAACAACATTCATTTCCAATTGGTGATCAATGCAAAAATAGCAAAATTATCAAAATTATCAAAAGAACAGCAAACAAAGTCCCCAATTCCCTCAACACATTAATACGCACCATTAGTCTGCCCATTAGTGGCTAAGACAGTTTTTTCCTTGGCTTTAACAAGCCGATCCTCAACCTCCGTCTGTGCATCGTTACTCTTCAATTCCTCACACTCAAATTCCTCGCTCTTCCTATTGTTCACATCCATTCCTCCCACACTTTCTAAGGTTTAAATTACGGGAGCCTCCTCTGCAACAATATTGTCAGGGGTAGCTTGACTGCCAAGTGGCAGTGAATTCAGAAAGGCGGTGATTACGACCGAAACGAATAAACTATGGAAGCACAGATCCGTTTTGAAATCCTGTGCAATCTCTCTGATGAGCATCTCTCGAAGAGCAACAGTTTTGGGCTTGAAGCGATGAGGCTTCTTCACTCCACCTATAGCAAGGGCACTCTTTCTCACTGCCTTGGTTGCCAGCTGCTTGCAATGGGCCTTCCCTCCTGTCGACTTCCTTGCCATCTACTTTGTGCATGCCATTTGATACAAATCTTGTAGAGTAAAATCCCTTTCAACAAGCGCTAGAAACATAGAATTCAAATGCTTTGATGTTGTCACTATAGATATTTAATAAACCTTAACAACTGACTCAACAATGGGCAACAATAAACCCCACGACGACCTCAGTAAATGCTCAACCATCTCACGCAAGTGGAAAAGTGAAAGGACAATACCAGCAAGGCAGAGTTTGGAGGAGCAAGAAAATAGGGGGAAAATGATGAACTATTGGGATGCATTTCATCGTAGGAGCAAGAAAATAGGGGAAAAATGATGAACTGTTGGGATGCATTTCATCGTAGTCCAGTGCCTCTCGACCAATCTGCACCGTCAACATGAAAAGGGCTCTCTCAAAAGCTAAGTGTGGGGACCCCTTCGGCGTAATGAAGAAGAGAAAAAAAAGGAGAGCACTACTAAAACTAGTCAATCAAGGGAGACAAAAAAAAAAATGGAAATGGTCCTTGGAGGGAGGCCATACTTCACCATACCATTCTGTATTCACCTGCAAAGATGGACGCCATGCATAAAATCGCCATAATGATCTTGGTGGTTGAGAGAGGACGTTGGTTGGGGATTCAGGTACTGAAAACATATATGTAGCAAATGACGTGTGAGTTCTCCTACTCGTTTACTATGACTGGATGGGTGAATTCATTGGACCAACCCCTTAGTTCACCACTCAGTTAAGGAAAAATAAGCTCCTACACTCATCTTTCTAGGACCTAGGATCTAAAGCTATGTCTATGACCAAGATTCGAGAGCCTTCTCCATAGCGTTATAGAGATCTTAAGGTTGAGCTCAATCTTTAATCAAGGGGTTCATTTCATCTAGTGGATGAAGCGTAAGCCTTTTTCACTAATGCCTTCTCAATAAAAGTGATGAGTATGTTCTTTTATTTGCTTCATACTGCAACCCCTTTAAATGAATCCTAGATAGCGCAAGTGGAGACCTTGAACAAAGATAGCTGCTCAATTTCATGTTGGCTTGGAGTGACGAGTTGAGGGTGTTAATTTGAATTGTAGGAAAGCAGTATGTATTATTCCCTAGGTTTTCAATATGTTAATATGTTAAACAAAGGAGCTTGAAAGATCATTTGATTATGAAATTTTATGGGATACAATCATGATTATGTATTGTTTCATGTTTTAATACTACAATGTCTAGCTTGAGGGTTGTAACCATTGTCTAGCTAGTGGCACATGGACTTCTACGCAGTGCGTTAGTGCCCAGATACATCACGCTACAAAGCAACAAGAACAGGAAAAGCACGAGGTTTGACTCAAAGTTGGCGTGTGAGGGTAGCTATTGAGAAGGGGTCCTAAGCATCATAAGATGGGGAAAAGGATGATGCAGGGGCTAAAATGAACCTACACAAATGTTAAGGGAGTGGATACAAAAATGTATGTGAAATTGCAAGGGGTGCAATTTTATGACATTACAGTAAATAATTGTAACAAATAGGATTTTGATATTAAGAGTAATGCAAGTATTGTTAATAATATTAATATTATAATAATATTTCTATTCAATAATAATAACATTGATAAGTAGTAGGAGTAGTAGTACTAAATATTTAAAACATAAGTGTGTTGATATCGAGGAGAAATAGTAAAGCATAAATAATAGTTCTATTATATAATATTGAATAAATAATGTTATAACATTAGCAATAAAAGAGTCATGTTAATATTATGAAAAAATATTATTGTCATTATCAATATTATCCAATAATAATACTAGTAGAATAATAATGATCTTATTAACGATAATATTAATGTTATATTTGTTTTAATTTTTGAGACAAAGTTAGCCTCTATAATAAGGCTAAAGACAAAACATCTCCCAATGTTGGTAAATAATATTGTTTATTTAAATTATCAAGGATAAACTTAAGGAGAAGTTAAAGTGCTTCTTAAGAGTATAAGATATTGCTAGTATTTTGGATGGAACTTTAGTTGAGGTTGTATTTTCACCCAAACCATAATACCAACACCTATCGACATAGTGTAATCAACCCCGTAATATATAAAAATAGAACAAGAATTAACTTAATAGACATTAATGAATTTAGTAAATTGGTAGGTTGGTAAATCTAGTACATCTTTAAGTATAGAACCCCCATTATATTTTATCCTTTTGTTTAAGGGTGTGCACAATGGACTCCACACACTCAATCACTCTCGCTTCCCACACCCGCTCTTAGGTGACGTGTTGATGATGACATTGCACAAGCAACTCGTTCAATGTGTATAGTTTATACACCATGTTTAAGCATAGTTAGCATTCATTAGTGGGTTTAATGTTGTTATTTAAAAAAAAAAATTGGTTGTGTCGTTGTCCAACGTATAAAATTATGAGCATGACACACTATAAACATTAACTTAGTTTAAACAAGTTTTCAATAAAACAAAAATAAAATGGTTGAGAATTCAATCTCATCCATTGAATCTCCACCCTTAAATTATAGGGCAACAAGAAAAAGCCCTAAATCATAAAGATGACTTATTAAGAGTTTCTTCACTTTTTTTTAATTTTCCATTTGTTGGTTGCAAGTTGAATGAAGAAATAGATGGTAGATTCTTGTACAAGATTGCAAGAGAAGATTGTTTTGTATTTTCTTGTCGAATAGATTTACACAGGTTTCATTTTTTTATTATTTCTATTCTTCTTTTTTTTTTCTCTTATTTATTTGAGCAAACTGTTATTATGGAATCTAGCAGTGCTTGATCCATGGATAAACCCCTACGAAACTTGTTCGTTTCATAGGTTCATGATGTTCAAGCATGCAAAATGAGGACATTTTCAATCCGCCTCAATATGCGTTCCAAAATCTCAAATAGTTCGTTTGAGTGACCTTCCCCGTCCATCTTTTGAAGAGCTTTGAAACGAGCATCTTCGTTAACCTCCAGCTTTTGGGATTTGCAAAAAATGTTAAAAGTGTAAGAGCGTTGAAAATCAGCCCTCCTACATATTGAATTTGTAATCTTGTCTAAGTCCTAAAAGTGCACAAGTGCTAAAAATCAGTGCTTGTGCATTTTTGTCAAAGTCAGTTTTTCGTGCACAAGTGCTGATTTTCAGCGCTTGTGCACTTTTTCTTTTAACTTAGTTTTCTCTAGACATGAGCGGTGTTTTTGGTCTCTTGTGCACTTTTCCCAATTTTATGCCACTTAACGTGCCATAATTCATGCGCGACTTGTGTTTCATATTTTTCACTTTAAATCACTTTTAAGTGATTTTAGGTTATGTTTAGACTCATTCTATTCATTTTTCTCCCATTTCCTTTGCGCGTTGGTTTCTTCCTCAACCTCTTTCGAGCTCACGCTTTGGATCTCTTCACCATTGTTCTAGGGTTTCGAGTTTTCTCAAGGTATGTCATTTTCTATTCATGGCGTTTCTTCTTTTCATTTATTTTCAAAATATTTTAGGGTCTTTGTTTCCATCTTGTACCAAATGTTTTATAATACTTAGATTTTGAATCTTTTCTTCATTTTCGAGTGAACATCATCTCCCTCACCATGTCGAACGCTTCCTTGTTCTTATTCTTCACATTCTTGATGCCACACCCTGTTCTCTATGCCTTTTGCTTAGGGTTTTTGTTTTTAATTGTTAAGACAATATGTCTTAGGTCACATACACCTAGTCCTCTGTTTCTCTTTGTAATCCTTTCAGATTTTCATGCATATCATTTATAGTTGTGAAATTTCAAATCCATACATCTAGAGATGAAGAGGCTTCATTGTATTTTAAAAAGGCATTCAAATGAAATGGCGGTGAAAAAACTCGCTCTCCCACTCAAAATTTGTTCACTAACTCTGGAAGTGTAGGAGCGATGAAAATCACTGCTCCTACATGGAGTGACTTTTTCACCAAAGTGCAAAGGTGTTAAATTAACCCGCTTCTACACTTCTCCATTTTTCCAAATGAGATCAAGTGTCAAGGCATTGATTTTCAGCGCCTTGACAAATTCAACAATCTTACACAAAGAACATGTAAGGGCGTTGATTTCTAGCGCACACCTAAAACTATCACTCTAAGTGTAGGAGTGTTTATTTTCAGCGCTCCTACATATTTGGCAGTTTTTGCCTTAGACTCTTCCAAATCACTTCCCCTTCACTCTGAACATCGTTCATTCACTCTCGCTCTGTTTTCCATGCCTAGTTGCTCATTTCGCGCTTGCTCAACATCGTTTCTCGCTTCACACGTCCCAATGCTACTTTTTCGTCTAACGTTTGTTGATTCACCATCTTTGCAGTTTCTCTCTAGATCTCGTCAAGGGATCCTCAAGGTGACATCTTTTGATCTAGTTGCTTCTAGATGACAGCCAAGAAACCTCCATCATCTTCTAAGGCTAAGGGAAAAATGAAATACAAGAATCAAGGTGTCTATCTACCTACAATGGTGATTTCAAAGGTGGACAAAATAAAGGACATTGAGGTTGGTCATCAAGACCTTCTTGCTTTTCTAAAATGAATTGAATAAAAGCCCTTGGAAGATAGTTTGAGAGCCATTATACACAACAATCTGCATCTAGTGTCCACATTCCCATCATCGACCCATCACACGAAGTTCGTTATCCAGGTTGCTTCCCACTATGTCTGAGAGAGCAGAACTATGATAGATTCCTCTAGACAAGAGATGATGAGGCTTGACCCTGATTTCTTTAACATTGTTTTCAAAGTCCCACAAATGGAACAATACATAGATATTTCTATTCAGTAGACACGGGAAGTCTATGACTCAGATCCCAATAAGGCTAATAACTTGATTAATAGCCAATGGTTGAAAGAACCCAGGCATTCTATCTCAAGATGGTTGAAAGGGCTTACACAAAGTGACTTCAAAGATGTTAGAGACATGATTACACTCTTGAGCAGAGTTAAGGGATTTCCTGAATCATCTCATATTCAAGAGTGGATGTATGAGTACATTCAGATCATAAGAAGACAAAAGGCTCATATTGATTGGGGAAAACAAATCAGTGATGAAATTCATGAACAACTGATAAATGTGCCAACCACTTTGAAGTTCTATATGACTTCTTATCTGGTGTATGTTGCAGCAGTAATGAGGCAATTCCTAGATTTATCTACAAAGGGGAACTGACACTTTGTACCCGTGTACAAGTGTTTCTATCAACTAGAGCTGAAGGAAATCCTTCACCATTTCAGGAGGGTCACCGACGCTTTCTTTGTGCCTCTGCTTTTCAACTTTGACCCAAATCTTGAAAAGAAGAGAGTATTCGATGAGGCCTACAAAGTGGTGAGTAAAGTCGGATGTATATTTTTGCAATTTTCAACGTTCACTTACATGAGGGTAGGTTGCTACACTGGGTGTCCTTACATGCTACCAAGACATCCTTCAAATAAGTGGATACTCATGGAGCTGTGTAGACAGCTTATTTCAGTGCACAAAGAACGAATGAGAATTCACAAACCTGAATTCAAGTTTCCACTGACGATTGGTAGGTATACCATTTAGAGTGTGCAAAAAGCCAAATTAGCCTATGTAGAAATGAAAACCATGACAATAACGACCTACAAATACATGTTTGACTTTGATTACTAGAATGTGAATAGGAAGTTGAAAAAGGGTCACAATCACAAGTACTGCTTTGAAGACATCTGGGCTGATTGCAGAGATGAGGATGTTATCCATAAAATGGATTATTGTAGACTAATTATACAATAGATTAGGGATCTTGGTGTTGCTGACCTACCAGAGGGTTTCACAGACCCTGGTGACATCATGAACATTGCTTACGATGAAAATGAAATTTCCAAAAGACTTTTCCCTGCAATACAATGGCCCAAGAAGGAAAGTGTCTCCATAAGGGAAAGGCTTGCTCCAATATTGGCCAACACTGTAGAATGGTTACACAAGCATGGTTTCCAAATGAAAGCTTTCATGATAGAATTAGAAGGAGAAGAACCTGGAGTAGAAGCTAGCCAACAACAGGAACTCCACACAAAAGATAAACATGCGGCTATTCCCACTTCTTCTCAAAGAGGCCCTAGGATTAAGTTCACTGTTGGCAAAAAGGATACACGGGTAGTCCAAGAAGAAGAGGCTACAAAATCTGAACCATCTTACTCAAAAGGAAAAGGGCCTATTTCCGAAGAGGTAGATTCCAAAGAAGAAGGAAATTCAAGCAAGGAATTTGTTGAAGAAGAAGATTCTCAAGAAGAAGACTCTGATGAGGGAGAAGATTCTGCAGGAGAACAAGATCAAGAAGGTGACAAATAGGAACTCAGGCATGATGAAGAACAGACTATATCTCCACATGAGAATGTTGTCAAGGATCTTCCCTAGACATCATCGCCCGTAACTTCAAATGTTCCTCAAACACCTCATAATCCTAACACTCCTCCACCTTCATTTCCTACATCACCTCCTCCTACATCTACAATACCTGCAGTGGACATTTCACAACCCCTTACAACATCAATTGTACTTGACACTCCTCCATCAATTTCAAATATACAAATGGTTGATATTTTGTCCAACCCTCCATCATCCATTCCTAGCTTGTCATCTCCATCCTATGATATCACTTCATAAGCTAACTTTAATAGGTTCATGAATAAATCATTGCATGGTCAACTCAGTGTGCAATCTACTGGAGCAATTATGACGAACACTATCCCAATTGTCACTATACCAGTCATTTCTTCAGAAGCGGCAATGACAAAAGATTTGACAGTCAACCAAGAATCTCGCATTTCCTCTCTTCCCCCTTGGTTGGTATCTCAAGTATCAAAGTGAAAGAAGCAAATGATCTCTCTAAAAGAGCTTGATCTGGAGGAAACAGCCCCTTCAAAAGCCAAGTGGAAGAAAAAGCCAAAAGTGCATTCACGACTTCATGTTGACAAGGTCGGTCATAAGTATGCAGTGATTGGTGTACCGCCTCAAGAGGAAGGAGATGTAAATATGTAGGACTACACTATAACAAGAGTCCAGCTTGGCAAGGTCACAAATAAAAGTGCAAAGGCAAATGCACAAGTAACCTTGAATACAGTGGTAGGAAGGCTTGACAAAATGGAGCAAGACCAAGACATGTACAAACAAAGGTCGAACGATATGCAGCTGTTTTGAGAAGACTTGCAAACTCTTCAAGAAATATCCAACCCATGGCTATTGAAAACCTTGAAGAACCAACAGTATGGAAGGTAGAAATTTTTTCCTCCAAAGGTAAAGCATTGTATGATTTCATTGATGAATTAATACAAGATGGTTCGTAGGTAATAGTTGTTGCTGATGAGAAGGCCACATAAATAGCCAAGCTCAAATCGAAGCTTGATAAGGAAGAAATTATTCTTATTCAAGAGAATAAAGAGATGGAAAAGTTCCTATCATTTTGGTCACAAATGAAACAGGCAAAGCTCAGTAAATTGGTGCAAGTTAGGGTCATTCTCGACAAGGAAAATATGTAGAGGTAAGAGAATCACTCAAACATTGCATCAATGTGATCAAATCTCTTATTAAAGATCTTCACCATGTTCAATAATATGTCGAAGGACATTGTGCTATCTTGGAGAAGGGAGTCAAGGAATTACCTGGCAAATTTCTTGAATAAAACCAGATTTTTCTCTCGGGCAGTGAACTTTCCAAGATCTACAAAGAAGTCGTCATGCAGCAAGTTGAGGATGCCAATTTTTCAAAAGCCTCAATACATGCCACTTATGAGATATGACTAAATCTTGATAATCTCAAGATGCATCTTCACAGGTGCAAGAAAATTCATTCATTTACTAGAAAGTTGATCACAAGAGTCAACACCCTTGTAGATTACACAGTCGATCCAAATGATGCATTCCTCCAGGAGACCAAGAAGAAGTATGAAGTATGAAGACTTTCCAGTGTTGAATATTTTGATGCTTCCCTTTATGCATCTTGTAAATAGTTTTTGACATCTTAAATGTCTTTTCAGCTTATGTAATTTAGAAATCTAAGATGTAGTTCCGCAAAGATGGATTACATTTTGACTTAGTCAAAGTTAGGTGATATTTTCCTAAATTATCTCACCTAACTTTCCTAATTTTACTCAACTAATTTCTAGGTTTTCTCTTCGCTCTCTTTTATAAATAAGAGGGATTTCTATTGTAATATTTACCTTTAGTATTTTGCAACAAAGTGCTACCCTTCTTGAAGCAGATTTGTGAAACGTTGTGTTCATGTTTGTGAATGAAAATATGATCAATAAAGAAGAGAATTGCATACCATACTTTGTGTTGGAATCAATAATCTTGTGGATTGATCATATTGGCAGTGATCCATCGTTGAAAAGCTATGGAATGACTTTGTGCCTTCATGAGATTTTCTCCCTTTCTTTTATTTGTTTATTATTATCATACCTGGTATCTCTACGCTCTTCTTTGACAAGATAGAGGCATTGGCATTATTGCTCATTTTTAGTTTAAAGTTATTTTGAATCAAAACTATCAACTGTGAAGCATTGTAAAATATCTTCTCTAAAAAAAGAGAGAAGCATGAATGTGACACACCCCCCATTTCGTAAGTGTAGTGTACATTTTGTAAATACTTAATTAGTTTTACATTAGCTTTTGTTAGCAGTAAGAAGGGCACCTCCCCTTTCTGAGAGGAGAGATTATATCTCACACAACTATGGTTGAAATCTAGGTTGTGTAATCTATTGAAAAGGTGATTACATAATTTTCACCCAATAGTTTTTTGGTGACTCCACTGGGGAACGACACACGCAATTAAATCCTCACAATTTTGATTGAAGTGAATAAGCTTTCCATTTTCTTATTGTATTCTTGTATATTGTTATTATTAATATTCATCCTATTTAGATCTACATTCTGGCAAACCGAAGATATACACGAGGATTGAGGGCTCACGGAGTAGAAGATCCACTTTTTGAAGAATTGTTGCAATGTAATTTTCCATTTACTCCTTTGCGAGTAAGGTCACCATTGCAACATGTTGCAAGCTACCTTCCACGAAAACAAAGATCTCTTCCAAGTGTTTGGTTTGTTTACCATAGGCGTCCAGTTCAGGTACCTGTTGTGCAACTAGTCATGGACGCATCACCTATAGGACCATGGGGAAATGCCTTTGGTCCCCTTCGTTTGGTCACAAATTTCCTTGAGCTTTTGTGTGTTTCAAGAAAGCATCTCCTAAAGTTTCTAGGTGATGGCAAACAACATTCTGATGAACATATTTCAGCCTTCTACATTATTTGTGGTGTTCTTGGCATAGAGCATGAAGACGTTTCTATAAGATTGTTCATCGAATCCCTCCAAGGGGTTGCAACCGAATGGTTCTATACTCTTCCAAATGCTTCAGTCACCAACTAGGCCACTCTTCACACAAAGTTTGAAGAAAGATTCAAACCCGCTGATGATTCACATGCTTTGTTGGCACAACTCATGGCCATGCAAAAAGAGGCTCATGAACCCATGTGATTTTTCATGGCTAAATTCAACAAGCTGGTGACACAGATCCCAAATGATGCAAGACCCACAAATCACAACTTGAAGTGCTTCTTCATCAACACTCAACTCCCCCAAGTAAGTTTCTTCTTACATAGGGAAAATCTTGCCAGTGTTGAAGCAACTCAGCAATTGGCCACCAGTTTCAAAGATGATATGATCCTTGTTGGAGAAATATGGATGAGCACCAACACCAACAAAAGGATGTAGACATCAGGATCTTCAACATCAAATGCAAATACTCCCAGTAAAAATACCAACGTTGTTGATCCAATGGTCCAAAGCCTGGCAAATGAAATCTTAGCTCTGAAAAATCAAGTTTCAAATAACAACACCTACAAGGACGTCCCAAGAAGGACTTTCCCCGACTACGTTGGAAACAAGAATCAAAACCGCCTTCCAACACCATAAGGGAGACTTGCACTTGAAGCTCCACCTACCAATACTGTCGTAGGATACTATGAGGCTGAACAAGATGACTATGCACAACCAGACTATCCTGAGGAAGAAAATGTTGATCTCTTCCAAGACAAAGAAATAGAATCAACTAGTGACTCCAAGATTAGCTACTTGCAAATGGTAGATGCAAATGATGAAGATGACTTAGTGACAATCACATATATTGTTTTTATGCAGCACCAATAGAATCAACTCGATAAAGCTCAAGTTGCTGCTCCACCAAAGGAGAAGTCGCCAGTTAAAATTTCCAAAAGAGGGTCTCCTCTCCCTTGGCAACCCAAGAAAGTAGGAAACCCACAAGTAAGTGCACCCCGTCCCCCTTCATCAACTCCTGTTGTTCCAAGAGCCAATCCTCCAGTTCCAAAGACCAGCGTGCCTTTTATCAAACCAATCGGTGAAGTTACTACTTCTAGTTTACAAAATTATTTCTAGGATTTCAACATTATCGACCATGCCAAGAAAACCAAGGTCCATATATCTGAGGCTGGGTACCTCAGATCCAATCTTGACCAATTTGATAGGTTTTTCAAGTTCGTCAAAGATAAGGGAATTACCCCAAGTCAGGATCCACCTCCTGATGTTTCTATTGCTCCTAAGCCCAAAATGACATAGAGTAACCTTGTGTCCAACCCTCTAATAGCCTCCAGACGCATTAATCTATTTTTCATTTGCCTACTTGTCAACGACTTTAAATTAAGTAATTGTGTTATAGATTCTGGTGCATCTAACAATGTGATGCCTGCCAAGATAGCTACTACCTTAGGCTTGGACCTGAATAAAACCTTTTGTCATTGTTTCTCCATGGAGAACAAACAAGTACCCTTGATCGACCAAATCAAGGATGCATAGTATGCATTTTCTATGTACCCAGAGAAGAAGATAAAGATGACGGTTCTTGTAGCCGATGTACCAACATCTTATGAAATCCTCCTCGAATGCAATTTCTGTAAGGATGTTGGAGGAGAACTAAGCATGTACATGTTTGATGCTAGAATACCGGTGAAAGGTGTGATGAAAAATTGATTCCTGAAATTGAGTCAAAGTTTTCAGTAACCTAATCAAATGACCCAAGAGCTCAGATCTTGTTTGAATCTTCAGGCGTGGGAACTTACTAGCTACAAACAAAATAGGTTGGTGAATCTTTGACTAGACATGAGTTGGAGAGTGATGATTCTTCCTCAACAAAAAATGAGTCGTCATCAGGTGACTTGTATATCTCTAATCATGAAACTTCATCAGATGATGAATCTTTAGATTTTAATACTATTAGTCTTGGTGACCCAAACGGTGTTTGGTTGCTTGAGTTCAATGGTAGTTGTTCTTCCACCGGTTATGGAGCAAGAACGGTTCTCATTTCCCCTATAGGAAATATTTTTCCCTTTTCTTTCAAATTACAGTTTGACAACACTAATAAAATTGTCGAATATAAAGCTTTGTTATTAGGAATGCAAGTTGCCCAAAAGAAAGGTATCAAAAATCTCCATGCTCAAGGTGATGCGGAGTTGATAGTATGTCAAGTAAGAAATTTTTACCAAACAAAAAATGAGAGACTCGGGCATTATTGCAATCTTGTTTGGGATAGCATTGAAAAATTTGAGGCCTTTGATATATCTGTACTTCCAAGGGAATACAATGACAGAGCTGATTCCTTAGAAATTTTAGCTATGCTCATGGTATCGCATAAATATTTTCAAGGTTCCACCTATACCATTGAGTTGGTATTTTTCTCCAGCGTTCCTGATAATTCAGAGAACTGACAGATTTTCAATGATGATCATCAAATTGTTTCCTTTTTGGAGAAGTCAGAAAATTTTGATGAATTGTACTTTGAAGGAAGTGATTCTCCACATCGAGAATCTATGTCTGATATGGATCCAGTTACGGGTGAAGAATTCTTGTAGGTTAGAGGAAATCAAATTCCCAGGGGATTGGTATCTCTAGAGAAACGTTTTGACAAGCATGATCGCTATGTCAAGAAGCAACTCTCAGACTCGGATTCATTAGAATGAAGTTGAACAGATCAACTTAGGAATTGAAGCAAATTCCAAGATGGTGAACATCGGTAAGTGTTGCATGGTCGAAGAAAGGAAATAATTTGTCTAGTTGTTACAAGAGTATATGGATGTCTTAGCATATTCATATGAAGATCTAAAATCCTTCCAACCAAAGGAGGTGCAACATGATATTCCCCTTAAGGTCAAACCATTGCCTTATAAACAAAAGCAAAGGAAATACAACCCAAAGATTTCTAGAATAATTCTTGTGGAAGTTCAAAAAATGTTGAATGCCCGAATAATATTTCCTATTCATCATTCAACATGGATAGTAAATATTATTCCCATTCAGAAGAAAAATGGTGAGATCCGTATTTGTGTGGATTTCATAAATCTAAAATAGTTGTCACTTAAAGACAATTATCCTCTTCCAGTGATGGACCAAGTTCTACAAAATGTGATTGGATCTGAAATGCTCTCCATGTTGGATGGTTTCTCTGGTTAGAACTAGATTGAATTTAATTCAAGTGATCAGCACAAGATGACCTTCACAACACCATGGGGTACCTTTTTGTATCACAAGATGCCTTTTGGTTTGATCAATGTTGGTGCCACATTCCAATGTGTTATGGACTTGGCTTTTCATGATATGGTGGGTAAGTTTATCATGGTGTATCTTGATGATCTCACAGCTTATTCTAAAAAGTTTCATGAACACCTTTACCACCTAAGGCAAGTCTTGGAGAGATGTCGATAGCATGGTATTTCCTTAAACCTCAAAAAGTCAATTTTTGGAGTTATAGAAGGCAAATTTCTTGGTCACGTGGTGTCCACAGAAGGAATCAAGATTGACTTAGAAAGATTCAATAATATCAAATCACTTAGCCTACCATCAAGCAAGAAGGTTGTCCATTCCTTCTTTGGCAAGGTAAACTCTCTACGAAGGTTCCTTCCAAACTTTGTAGAGAAGACTTGTCATATTGTAAAGATGATGAAAGGTAATACCACTTTTCATTGAATGACAGAAGGGAACGTTGTGTTCAATGATATCAAGGAGGCCAATGCTCATGTGCCTGGGTTAGTTTGCCCTAACTACACCAAAGAATTCATCATGTACAGTTATGCTTTTGAGCATACACTTTCAGCGATTCTGGTGAAAGAAAATAGTGAGGGTTTTGAATCTCCAATTGCGTTCATGAGTTTCCCCCTAAAGAATTATGAATTGAAATATTCCCAGATGGAAAAACATGCTTTTTTTGTGGTCAAAGTTGTTAAAAAAATTCGGTTCTATATTCTGAATAGCCATGTCTAATTTCTAGTCCCAGATTCAACTGTTAAGTCTATCTTAACATAGCAGGAGTTTGGAATGAAAAGAGGCAAATGGATTGCCAAGATTCGAGAATATGACATGGAAATCAAACCTACCAAGTTGATATGTGGGCGAGGACTATGTCAACTCATTGCTGAAAATGATCCTAATGAAGAAGTTTCAGAAAATTAAGAGGTGGATTCAAGTGAACTTCCAATGGTACTATTCGTCAGCACCACCAACAAGTGGTATTCCAACATTGCCCATTTCCTCAATTATGGGGAATCCCTTGATAATTTGACTTCAAAGGAGAAGAGAACCATAAAGCTAAAATCAATGAACATTGTCTTATGGGACAACAGTTTGTCTAAACATGTATTGGATGGGACCTTTTTGCGATGTGTTGATAAATAACAATAGTAAAGATTGTTGAATTCATACCATGACCTAGCATGTGGAGGACACTTCTCTGTGCCAATGACTGCTCACAATATTTTGAAAGCAAAGTAATAGTGGACCAAACTCTTTCAAGATGCGTACTCTTGGGTGCGTAAGTGCGAGTTGTGTCAACAGTTCGTTGGTAAGCCTAAGTTGGTGGCTTTTCCATTGAAACCCGTTGTTATTGAGGAACCTTTCTAGTAGTGGGGAATTGACTGCATCGGTGCAGTTAATCCATAATCAAGTGCAGGAAACACCTACATCCTAACTGCGACTGATTATTTCACCAAGTGGGTGGAAGCAATTCCTACCAAGCATGCTACTTCTGAAGTGGTGTTTAGTTTCTTAAAAGAAAACATTGTTTCCAAGTTCGACGTGCCAAACAAAATTTTTGTTGACAACACTTTTGCATTCTCGTTAAGCGAGATCATTGAGTTATGTTTTGAACATGACATAACTCTATCACACTCTTCTGACTATTACCCACATGGTAATGGTCAGGCCAAATCAATCAACAAGAATTTGGTAACTATAATTTACAAACTGGTGGACGAGAATCAACGTTTGTGCCACAAAGCTCTATACGATGCTTTGTGGGAAAACATAATCACTCTAAAGCAGGCAATTGGTATGTCTCCCTTTCAACTCTTGTACAGGTTGAATGCCAAGATTCCTATTACCTTTGAACTTCCAATGCTCAAATTGGCTAAGGCCATTGAGGACGAGACTTTTGATAACTCTGTCGATAAGCGTATAATGTATCTCTTTGAATTGCAAGATAATCAAGTTCAAGTGTCTAACCGCATCGTAGAACACCAGGACCAAGTAAAGAAGCTTTTTGACAAGAAGGCTAAGTCTCAATATTTTCAAATTAGTGATCTTGTTCTCCAAAGGGACAAACAAAGAGAACCAAAAGGTATGCATGGAAAATTTGATTCACCATGGACAAAACCTTTCAAAGTTCACCAGTTGCACGATGAGAATAGTTTCCTATTAGAATATGGATATGGAACGTCATTTTCCCTTCCTCACAACAAGCAACATCTCAAACACTTTACACAGTAAAGTGACAGGCATTCAAATGTAAATATTTTTACTTTTAGTCCTTGTGTCTTTTTTTTAAGTCTTTTTGTCATCGTCACTTGACTCCAAGCCCAATGCATGGATAAAGGCACTTGAATTCTGGAGTTCTTCTCCCTTCATTCATTTCAAAGAACGGTTAAAGGAAGATCCCCAACATGAGCCAGTTGTTATCATGGCATCTAGCAAAGCTCGATCCATTGATAACCCCCTATGAAACTTGTTTGTTTCATAGGTTCATGATGTTCAAGCATGCAAAATGAGGTCATTTTCAATCCACCTTGATATGCGTTCCAAAATCTCAAATAGTTTGTTTGAGTTTCCTTCCCCATCCATCTTTCGAAGAGCTTTGAAACGAGCATCTTCATTAACCTTCAGCTTTTGAGATTTACAAAAATTGTCAAAAATGTAGGAGCGCTGAAAATCAATGCTCCTACATGTTGAATTTGTAATTTTTTCTAAGTCCTAAATGTGCACAAGCGCTAAAAATCAGCACTTGTGCATTTTTGTCAAAGTCAATTTTTGGTGCACAAGCATTGATTTTTAGCGCTTGTGCATTTTTTCTTTTAACTTAGTTTTCTCTAGACAGTAGTGGTGTTTTTGGTCTCTTGTGCACTTTTCCCAGTTTTATGCCACTTAACGTGCCATAATTAATGCATGACTTATGTTTCATATTTTTCACTTTAAATCACTTTTAAGTGATTTTAGGTTATGTTTAGACTCATTATATTCATTTTTCTCCCATTTCCTCTCCACGTTGGTTTCTTCCTCAACCTCTTTCGAGCTTGTGCTTTGGATCTCTTCACCATCATTCTAGGGCTTCACATTTTCTCAAGGTATGTTGTTTTCTATTCATGGCATTTCTTCTTCTTGTTTGTTTTCAAAATCTCTAAGGGTCTTTGGTTCCATCTTGTACCAAACGTTTTATAATACTTAGATTTCAAATCTTTTCTTCACTTTCGAGTTTATCATCTCCCTCGCCATGTTGAACCCTTATTTGTTCTTATTCTTCACATTCTTGATGTTGTGCCCTGTTCTCTACACCTTTTGGTTAGGTTTTTTTTTTTAATTGTTAAGACAATATGTCTTAGGTCACATACACCCAGTCCTTCATTTCTCTTTGTAATCCTTTTAGTTTTTCACACGTATCATTTAGAGTGGTTAAATTTTGAATCCATACATCCAGAGATGAAGAGGTTTCATTGTATTTTAAAGAGGCATTCAAATGTCATGGCGGTGAAAAAACCCGCTCTTCCACTCATAAGTTTTTCACTAACTCCAAGTGTAGGAGTGGTGAAAATCACCGCTCCTACATGGAGTGACTTTTTCACCAAAGTACAAAGGTGTTAAATTAACCTAGTTCTACACTTCTCCATTTTTTCAAATGAGATCAAGTGTCAGGGCTTTGATTTTTAGTGCCTTGACACATTCAAATATCTTACACAAAGAACATGTAAGTGCGTTGATTTTTAGTGCCCTTACACCTAAAACTATCACTCTAAGTGTAGGAGCGCTGATTTTCAATGGTCCTACACATTTGGCAACTTTTTCCTTAGACTCTTCCAAATCACTTCCTCTTCGCTCTGAACATTGTTCCTTCACTCCCACTCTATTTTTTGTGCCTAGTTGCTCATTTTACGCTTGCTCAACATTGTTGCTCATTTCACACTTCCCAATGTTCCTTTTTCGTCTAACACTTGTTGATTCACCATCCTTGCAGTTTCTCTCCAGATCTCATCAACGGATCCTAGAGGTGACATCTTTTGATCCAGTTCCTTCTAGATGACAGCTAAGAAGCCTCCATCGTCTTCTTGCTAAGGGAAAAATGAAATACAAGTATCAAGGTGTCTATCTGCCTATAGTGGTGATTTCAAAGGTGGACGAAATAAAGGACACCGAGGTTGTTCATCAAGACTTGTTGATTTTGTAAAATGAACTAAACAAAAGCACTTGGAAGATAGTTTGAGAGCCATTGTACACAACAATCTGCATCTAGTATCCACATTCCCGACATCAGCTCATCACATGGAGTTCATTATCCAGGTTGCTTCCCACTACGTCCGACAGAGCAAAAGTGTGATAGATTCCTCTGGACAAGAGATGATGAGGCTTGACCCTAATTTCTTTGACATTGTTTTCAAAGTCCCACAAATGGAACAATACACAAATATTTCTATTTAGCAAGCACAAGAATTCTATGAATCAGATCCCAATAAGGTTAAGAACTTGATTAATAGTCAGTGGTTGAAAGAACCCAAGCATTCTATCTCAAGATGGCCAAAAAGGGCTTCCACAAACTAACTTCAAAGAAGATGTCAAAGACATGATTACACTCTTGAGCAGAGTTAAGGGATTGCTTGAATCATCTCATTTTCAAGAGTGGATGTATGAGTAAATTTGGATCATAAGAAGACATAAGGCTCATATTGATTGGGGAAAACATATCAGTGTCAAAATTCATGAACAACTGATAAATGTGCCAACCACTTTGAAGTTCTATATGACTTCTTATTTGGTGTATGTTGCAGTCGTGATGAGGCCATTCCCAGGTTTATCTACAAATGGGAACCAACACTATGTACCCGTGTACAAGTATTTCTATCAATTGGAGCTGAAGGAAATCCTTCACCATTTTAGGAGGGTCACCAATGCTTTCTTTGTGCCTTTTCTTTTCAGTTTTGACAAAACTGTCAAAAAGAAGGGAGTATCTGACAAGGCCTACAAAGTGGTGAGTAAAGTCGGATGTATATTTTTGCAATTTCCAACGTTCACTTACATGAGGATAGGTTGCTATACTGGGTGTCCTTACATGCTACCAAAATATCCTTCAGATAAGTGGATACTCATGGAGCTATGCAGACAGCTTATTTTAGTGCACAAAGAATGAATGAGAATTCACAAATCAGGATTAAGGTTTCCACTAATGATTGGTAGGTATACCATTCAGAGTGTGCAAAAATCCAAATCAGTATATGCAAAAATTCAGATCATGGCAATAAGGACCTACAAATATAGGTTTGAATTTGATTACCAGAATGTGAATAGGAAGTTGAAAAAGGGTCACAATCACAAGTACCGCTTTGAAGACATCTGGGTTGATTACAGAGATGAGGAGGCTATCCCTAAAATGGATTATTGCAGACTAACAATACAACATATTAGGGATCTTGGTGTTGTTGACCTACCAAAGGGTTTCACAAACCCTGGTGACATCATGAACGTTGCTTACGATGAAAATGAAATTTCCAAAAGACCTTTTCCTACAAAACAATGGTCTAATAAGTAATTGTCTCCATAAGGGAAAGGCTTGCTCCAATATTTTCCAACACTGCAGAATGGTTACACAAGCATGGTTTCTAGATGAGAGCCTTCATGACATAATCAGAAGGAGAACAACCTGGAGCAGAAGCCAACCAACAATAGGAACTCCCCACAAAAGATAAACATGCAGCTATTCCCACTTCTTCCTAAAGAGGCTCTAGGATTAAGTTCACTGTTAGCAAGAAGGATACACGGGCAGTCCAAGAAGAAGAGGCTATGGAATTTGAACCATCTCACACAAAAGGAAAAGAGCTTGTTTTCAAAGAGGTAGATTCTGAAGAAGGAAATTGAAGCGAGGAATCTGCTAAAGAAGAAGATTCTCAAGAAGACTCTGATGAGGAAGAAGATTTCGCAGGGGAACAAGAGTCTAAAGAACAAGGTCAAGAAGGTGAATAAGAAGGTGACAAATAGGAACTCGGGCATGATGAAGAACATATTATATCTCCACATGAGAATGTTGTCGAGGATCTTCCCTAGACATCATCACCCGTAACTTCAAATGTTCCTCATACACTTCCTAATCCTAACACTCCTCCACCTTTGTTTCCTACATCACCTCCTCCTACATCTACAATACCCACAATGGACATTTCACAACCCCTTGCAACATCAACTATATTTGACACTCCTCCATCAGTTTTAAATATACATTTAGTTGATATTTTTTCCAACCCTCCATCATCCATTC
The DNA here is from genome assembly GCA_007258455.2 of Sequoia sempervirens. Classification (NCBI taxonomy): domain Eukaryota; kingdom Viridiplantae; phylum Streptophyta; class Pinopsida; order Cupressales; family Cupressaceae; genus Sequoia; species Sequoia sempervirens. The sequence goes on from VDFB02328564.1 coordinate 155,150, forward strand.
CTAGCCTATCATCTCCATCCTATGATATCATTTTTGAAGCTAAATTCAATAGGTTCATGAATGAATCCTTGCATGGTCAACTCAGTGTGCAATCTCCTAGAGTAGTTATGACAGACACTACCCCAATTGTCACTATACCAGTCATTTCTTTAGAAGTGGTAGTGACAAAAGATTTGGCAGTCAGCCAAGAAGCTCGCACTTCCTCTCTTCCCCCTTGGTTGGTATCTCAATTATCAAAGTGGAAGAAGCAAATGATCTCTCCAGAAGAGCTTGATCTTGAGGAAATAACCCATCTAAAAGCCAAGGGTAAGAAAAAGGAAAAAGTACATTCACGACTTCATGTTGATAAGGCTAGTCATAAGTATGCAGTGATTGGTGTACCACCTCAAGAGTAAGGAGATGTAAATATGGAGGACTACATTGTAACAAGATTCCAACTTGGTAAGGTCGCAAATGAAATTGCAAAGGAAGATGCACAAGTAACCTTGAATGCACTGGAAAGAAGGCTTGACAAAATGGAGCAAGCCCGAGACATGTACAAACAAAAGGTCGAACGATATCCAGCTGTTTTGAGAAGACTTGCAAACTCTTTAGGAAATATCCAACCCATGGCTATTGAAAACCTTGAAGAACCATCAGTGAGGAAGGCAAAAAAAATTTCCTCCATAGGTAAAGCATTGTATGATTTGATTGATGAATTAATACAAGATGGTTCATAGGTAATAGTTGTTGCAGATGAGAAGGCCACACAAATAGCCAAGCTCAAATCATAGCTTGATAAGGAAGAAAGAATTCTTACTCAAGAGAAAAAAGAGATGGAAAAGTTCCTATCATTTTGGTCACATGTGGAATAGGAAAAGCTCAGTAAATTGGTGCAAGTTAGGGTTATTCCCGACAAGGAAAAATATGTAGAGGTAAGAGAATCACTGAAGCACCGCATCAATGTGATCAAATCTCTTATCGAAGATCTTCACCATGTTCAACAAGATGTCGAAGGACATTGTGCTATCCTAGAGAAGGGAATCAAGGAATTGTTGGGAAAGCTTCTTGAAGAAAACCATATTTTTCTCACGGCCAACCAACTTTCCAAGATCTACAAAGAAGTCGTCATGCAGCAAGTTGAGGATGCCAACTTTTCAAAATCCTCAATACATGCCACTTATGAGATACAGTTAACTCTTGACAATCTCAAGATGCATCTTCATAGGTGGAAGAAAATTCATTCATCTACCAGAAAGTTGATCACAAGATTTCACACCCTTGTAGATTACACAGTCGATCCAGATGATGCATTCCTCCAGGAGACCAAGAAGAAGTATGAATACTTCTATGCCCAAATCAAGGAACCATGAAGACTCTTGATCTCCAATGTTGAATATTTTGATGCTTCCCTTTATGCATCTTGTAAATATTTTTTGACATCTTAAATGTCTTTTCAGCATATGTAATTACACTAGAAATCTGAGATGTACTTCCGCAAAAATGGATTACATTTTGACTTAGTCAAAGTTAGGTGAGATTTTCCTAAATTAGCTCACCTAACTTTCCTAATTTTACTCAACTAATTTCCCATATTTGATCTTCCCTCTCTTTTATAAATAAGAGGGATTTCTATTGTAATCTTTACCTTTGGTATTTTGCAACAAAGTGCTGCCCTTTTTGAAGCAGATTTGTGAAACTTTGTGTTCATGTTTTCGAATGAAAATATCATCAATAAAGAAGAGAATTGCATACCATACTTTGTGTTGGAATCGATAATCTTGTGGATTGATCGTATTGGTAGTGATCCATCGTTGAAAAGCTACGAAATGACTTTGTGCCTTCATGAGCTTTTCTCTCTTTCTTTTATTTGTTTATTATTATCATACCTGGTATCTCTACGCTCTTCTTTCACAAGATAGAGGCATTGGCATTATTGCTCATTTTTAGTTTAAAGTTATTTTGAATCAAAACTATCAACTGCGAAGCATTGTAAAATATCTTCTCTGAAAAAAGAGAGAAGCATGAATGTGACACAACCCCCCATTTCGTAAGTGTAGTGTATATTTTGTAAATACTTAATTAGTTTTACCTTAGCTTATGTTAGCAATAAGAAGGGCACCTCCCCTTTTTGAGAGGAGAGATTATATCTCACATAGTTGTGGTTGAAATCTAGGTTGTGCAATCTATTGAAAAGGTGATTACATAATTTTCACCCAACACAAACACTACCAGATTTAAATGTTTTCCTGAGGGAATAATGGATGTGAAGAAGAATGGATTGTGATTTTATTCTTTCTCATCCCCTTTTATTTTGAGATCTGTAGATTTCTCACAAACTGCTCACTTACAAAACATTGATATATATGTATTCCTCTATAAAATGACACACTAAACAATTTTTCTACACCAAAGACTTTTACTGTTCTCATTTTATTATATATATTTGGTTATATGTTAAACTCATATATTGCACAGACCTAGAATGAATTTCTGTTTTTTTTGTATACCTTGATTAAACTCCAAATCTAATCATTGTAAATTACTCTATTCAATCGACAACTAACATTTAATGTTATTTTATTCTATATTTTATAACTTTTTTTCTTTCATGCACAATTCGTAGGTTGCAGGTTTACATGGATTTCACTTTGTTGTTTTATATCTTCTTTATGTCAAGCATATAGGGGAGGGGCATTGTTTAAACTTCCCTCATCTCACAGATCTTTGTATATATTATTTCTAGCCTATGTAATGATAAACCTAATATAAACTTACTATTTTATTTTGTTTTCAATCAGCTACCGTAATTTATTTATTTCAAGTTTGCTCACACAGATTCGTACACATCAGTTACATCTTCAAACTAATAATTTCAGTTCACAAGAATTTTCATTCTTTCACAGCCTGTGTGCATTTCATTCTTGAACAAAGGTATTAATTTTTTTTTTTAAGATTATATAAAGAAAAATATTTTAAAAGTTTATTTGTTGTGTTTATTAGGGGGGCTTGGCCCTTCCATGGGAGGTGTTGCGGTTGGGCCTTTCCCAAGTTGTCACCCCTTGTACATTTTATTTTTTTCTTTTAAATTTTAATATATATAAATACATAAATTTATATACATATATATAATATTTATCATGTATATAAATTCAATAAAAAATATCATATATATTTAAAATATAAAATAGATTTTATATTATATTTTGATTAAAACATATTTGTTTTTATTATATATATATATATATATATATATATATATGAAATGATACATTTGTAAAAAAATATGCATCTTTCCTTTCTTGCATTTATTAAAATAATTCTATTTTGATAAATACAAATTATTTTATAAATTTACATATGTATGAGAGTATGCTTGAAATCAACTAAAAGTAATTTTATATACAAATATTTCTTCCTTTTCACAATATTCCCTCTCCTAAAAATATGCTTTCTTTAATACACTTTCTAATGCGCAAAATATATGTTTATAGGGATGTAGAGCTCTTCGTAAAAAATTAGAGAGAATAAGGTAGTCTACAATGTGGGTGTGGGTTTCCGTGCCTGGCACCAACATAGGAATTCATACATCCTAGGTAGGGGAGGTCATCCCCTCCCCCACACAAGTTTTCTTTGTGGCATTTTCCATATCTATTTCTTAATCAAACTCTACTTTGCTTTCAAGTTGGTTTTTCTTTCTCTCTATTTTACATGTGTTAACCATCCCTTTTCCATAGCATCGACTCTAAGGGCAGCCTTGGCTCTTTGGGGCATTTATGGCAGAGGGTACAGAACCCCCCAACTCCCTTGCAAGTGACAACGGGTTTAATCACCTCACTATGTCATTTAAAGACGCAGTTACTAGCGGTGGCGTCATCATTCCTAAATTTGCAACATTTGTTATTAAAGCCGAACAAAGTGAGGTGGGTTTTAATGGCAGAACAGGAGGAGAAGGTAAGCCCCCTGATGCTTCTTGCTTCACAAAACTCATCCCTAGCCTTGAAATGAAAGATGTTAAGAATAAAAAAAATAAACTTATAGATGTTACAATTTTCTTTGTTGTTGTTGATTTGAATAAAATTCCTAAAAGAAAATATTTAGATGCATGGTTTCCTAATGTCTAGGTTATGATGTTTGGTATTCAAATTTATTATTGTAGAATGCTCCAACATGGGCTCTTTGTTATCTTTTTGAAAGATCATAGTATGCAAGAGAAAGTAGTGAGAAAATCCTATTGGAACCTGGGTGGGTGTGTGTTTAGGGCCCTAGTGGGGTCTCTAGCAGCCATTGTGGAGGAGGTTCTTGCACTTTCCTACCCAAGGTGGGTGGTGATTAAAAATTTCCCACCAAAATATTAGAAATTGGTTTCAGCTCTGCTCTCTCCATTTGGTAAAGTGGTTAGGGTTGATGAGACAAAAGCCTCATTCCCCCATCTCAATGCTAGGGCACTAGTGTCCCTAAACCTTGGGGTTAACATCCTGCCTGGTATTACCATCAAGGATTAATATAGGGACATTAGTTTCCCTATTGAATTCCTTGGAAGCATCAATGCTGGCTATTTGTGCTGTAAAGAAGGGCACTTTCAGAAAAATTTCCCCCTCATTAAGAAAACATTAGAGAAATTTAAAAGCAAAACCAAGAATTATGATGGAAATATACCCAAGGTGGACATTGGAACCCCAGGGTGGAACTAGGCCTTGGCTCTGTGTAAAACACTTTGAACACCAAAGATGGTTCTGAGACTGCTATCTATGGGGAGAAGCAAGGTAACCCCTCTAGAACCCTCATTGCTAACAATCCCTTTGCACCATTAGAAGAGGTTGAAACCACCCTAAGTGTGGGAGAGGATAGTGCAAGGGTGAATTCCACTCTTGACTCCACAACAAAGGTGGCTACAATTGCACCTACCCCCCCCCAAAAAAAAAATATTAATGACCAATTGGAAAAACTGAATGCACGAAAAATAGCTATACAAGAAATCAGGAAAAGGATTGAAGAGAATCACCTTGAAGGTGATTGTGTTCATAATGGAAACCCTAGTGAAATAACCCTAATGCATCTGAAAAAAGATAATGGGAAACTCACTCTGGTTTAGGGGCCAATAGAGGGTAACCATCTTGGTGATGTTAGATTGCTTGTGGGCCATGGGACTAAGGAAATTACTGACTTCCTTACCTCTGCCTCTAAAGGTTCTCACCCGAGTGGTGGCACAAATCAGAAAACCATGCCTAATAGTGACTCTAGCTCTAGGGTAGAGTTAAGGAAAGAAGGCTCTTCTCATGACCTCGACCAAGATAGTGTTGGCATCATTGATTGCAACCTTGACCTCATGAGCCAAGAGGGGGAGCCTAGAAGTAATTCAAATCAAGTTAATAACCATAACCTAGCCTTGAAATATCTTAACCAACCCAACCAGATGATCTTGTAAACCCAAAGCAATGTGAATTTGTTGCTAATGTTGAATTAGCTCCTATCTCGCCTAGTTTGGAGCCAATTGAAGAGATTGAGGTTGTTATTGGTGAGAATATCATAAAGGGATGGATGGAGAAAGTCCCAAAACCTAGGGTTGGGCCAAGAAGACCTAAGAAATATGGTAATTCCCTATCAGAAAATAAGACCTTGCAGTTGGCTAAAACCAAAAGGAAAAAGATTAGTTTTATCATCCAATCTCTAGTGGCTAAAAGGTTAGAAGTGGAGGAAAAGTTGCACAAATGTTTTGAGCACTTCAAAAGAAACCAAGAGGATACTTCCATGAATGTTGAATATGAATCTTAACATCATCTCTTGGAATGTTCGGGGGATAGAATCCCCAGACATTAAAAATATTGTTAGAAGATTCTTAAACATTGAAACCAAGAAAGATTTTGTATTCCTTCAAGAAAACAAAGCAATAGGATTTATGTTGGATGTAAACATTAAATTCATCTATAAATACTCTTTTTACATCACCACCAACCATGAAAAAGGTAGAGGGAGTGTTACCATCCTGCTCTCCAATAAGTGGAAGCAGTTTGCAACCAGTTAGGGAACTTCACCCTACAACAAGGCAGTTTAGGTCACCCTCAATAAGGATGGTGACAACTTTGGGGTATGTTTGATCTATGCCCCCAATCATCATCAGGAAAGAACCCTTCTATGGAAGTGGCTAGCAACCCTACTAGATATCCCCTGGTTGTTAGGGGGAGATTTCAATATGGTGGAACAAATTAAGGACAAATGGGGTGGAATCAGTATGGCCTGAAAAGGGGCCGAAAAACACTTTTGGTTAAGGGCCAAAAACAAGATGAGGCTCTTCAACCCAATGGAAAAGGGAAAGAAGGTTTGTCAGGGTGTCTAGTTCACTTGGTGTGATTCTCAAAAGGGGGGTAAGAGGATATATTGTCGGCTTGGTAGGTTTTATGCAAATAAAAATACATTTATATTTCTTTCTAATGACTTAGGGAAAAAAGTATGTGTGTATCCATACACACTCTTGGATCACCACCCCATCAAATCATGGGTGACCACCATCCATGATAGGCCAAAGGACACCCCCAAGTGGCAATTTTTTTCCTAAACACCCACCACTTGTAGGAAAGTAACTGCAAGGATGGTACCGCTTCCATAGGGGAAATCAATAAATGGCTACTAATAGAAAATAGTTCCATTGAGAGATGGGTTCATAATGTGGAACCCTGGACAAAGCTTCTCCAAACCATTGGTAAAAAGAAGGCTATGGACTCTAGAAGAGAGGAAAATCAGTTACAAGAAAACCTAGTAAAAGCGAAGACTCTGGTGCAGGTTGAGCCTAATAACATTAGTTGTAGTGAAGAGCTAACCAGGGCCAAAGATAATCTTAGGAGGCTTCAGGCTCATAAAACCAAAGGTCTCAAAATAAGGGATAAACTCAACTAGTTAAACTGTGGGGACAATGGGTCAAATTTCTTCTTTAACCATATCAAATAAAAAAGCAACAAGGAATCAAGGGAGTGCATAAATGGGATCATCCCAAGAAAATTGGTTGAGAGGATGCTTCCAAGCTTGCAAGTGGTATAACCAAGGGGGAAATAATGAGAGCCATGCAATCTATGAGTAATGACAAATCCCCTGGTTGCAATGGGTTATCTATGGAGTTCTACAAGACCTTTAGTGATTGGTTAAGTAAGGATCTGCTTCAGGTGTATCAGGAGGCCCTAGAAAAGGGCACCTTGGGAAAAAGTATAAACAAAGGCATTATCAAGCTGCTTCCCAAAGGGGGAGATAAGACCCTAATTAAAATTGGAGACCCATTACACTTCTGAATTTCTCCTACAAAATACTAGCAAAGGTCTTGGCAATGAGGCTAGTTCACATCCTCTCTAAATTCATAAATAGTACACAAACTATTTTTATCAAAGGATGATACATTATAGAAAACTTAATCACAAGTTTGGAGGCAATGGAATGGTCGAAGCAATCTAGTCAAAATTTAGATATGCTTCTACTAGATTTTGAAAAATCTTACGACAGGGTGGAGTGGATTTTCTTGAGAACTACCTTGGAAGCCTTTGGTTTCCCTATTAAATTTTGTAATGCAGATGATAAATTATTGAAGGATGTTGTTGTCCAGGTGGATGTTAATGGCTCAATTTTGGATGAAATCCCCTTGAGGCATTCCATCAGACAAGGATTCCCATTAGCTCCTGCCCTATTTGTTATTGCTTCAAACACATCGATCTACATCCCCCAAGGTCAAAGGAATCACTCTCCCTGATCAGAATGAGCTAATCAATATGTAATTTGTGGATGACACAACCATCTTCATAGAGCTAGAAGAGAGAAATCTTATGGCTCTTATGGAGAAATTAGAGTTGTTCTGTTAGGAATCTGGTGCAAAGATCTCTATAGCTAAGTCAAGCTTCTTAGGATGGAATGATTCTCCACTGAATTGGCTGCAAAAGTATGATTTTCAATGGGGTGGACCTAGTAAGCAAGTAAGGTACTTGGGAATACCATTTGCTGTCAGTCCTAATTTGAAGGATATGCGGATTTGGATAAGTTCAAAAATTGAAAAGAAGTTGGAAAGTTGGAACAAATAGTACTTATCCCTTGCGGGTAAGATCCGAGTATGCTAGAAAATATTGTCTTCCTACAACATCTATTTTTCTTTTGTTTGGTTCTTCAGTAGTTACCAGGTGAATGAAATTCAAAAAATAATAAGGAACTTTCTCTGGTCGGATGGCAAAGGTAAGAGAAATAAGTGCTCTATTAAATGGGATTGGTGTTGTATTAAAAAAATGGAGGGTGGTATAGGGCTCAAGGATCTAAGAACTCAAGGCATTGCTCTTGTTTCCAAGTGGATTGTGAAGGTCATGCATGGTGAGGAACCTTGGAAATTTTTGGTAAGAAATAATATCCAACTTTATTCCCCTAAGCAAGAAAAATCCTAAAAGAAGTCGCCCCTTTGTGATATTCTCATAAGTAAGTACCCAATGTCTCATGTTGGATCACTGGTATTCAAAAGCATATGGAAGGCTTAGGAGCTGGTGAAGCATAAAGATAAGTTCAAGAATTATAATGTGCAAGGTAGCAATCACTTAAACTACCAATCTTATTATTCTTTATGGTGGAACCTAGAGCATAAGGGTAAACCTCTCGCCCTACTACAACGGTTCTTTGCCAAAAAATGGAATCATTATGGTATCCAAACCTTCTATAACATCTTGGAAAATGGGCAAATCAAAACTTGGGATAAACTGGTTGTTGAGTTTAATCTAAATACTAGTAATATCAGAACATATAATACTGTTTCTGAAGCTTGTAAAGATGCTAACTTTCCTTACAATTTTGATGTTAATTTTAATATTGTTAATGATCTAATGTGGGGTGATGGCACCCCACTGATGGAGATTAAAGAAAAATTTATTTACAAAATGCTAACTAGTAATATCTCTATCAAGGACCATGTTAATAATTGTTGGGGGTACGAATCTCCCTGATAATAAATGGCAAAATATTTTTTCCTCTATCTTGTATAATGTAAAGGAGCCTAAAAAGGCTTGTTTCAGGTGGCAAATCATGTTACATAAACTCTCATTTAAAATTAATCACTTTGATGTGGATCTGTGCAGCATCTATAGGACACCAGAAACAATTATGCATATCTTTTTTTATTTTCTATATGCTAAAGAGGTTTGGAATGTGTTTTGCAATGAAATGGCAATTTGGAATAATAATGAAAAATTGAATTGGTATGAGATATTGTTCACTAATAGGAAATTAAAAAAATATTTTCATGTCTTCTGGGATTGCCTCTCTACAAAAATTTTGTGGCATATTTGGAGAGAAAGGAATGAGGAAAAGTTTCAAGGTAGAAGAAGGTGGCTTACTGAGTCTGGCAAGAGACTCATAGTTCTATCCATTGTTTTTCCAATAACAATGATGATGGAAATATCAATGGCCAAGTTTATGAGACTAATTACCGATGGGGTCATGATGGTGAACAAATCAGAAGTTAAATATGGAACACCTAGCATCACAAATAGGGAGATTCTAAGACATTTCTCAAAGCATTAAGAGAGTTTCAGAGGGTTTTTAATGTTGTTGTTGTGGGAAACAATCCTGCTAGAAATATTAACAAATCTCAAATGATTTATAATGTTGTTGATCCTCTTGTTTCTAAAGACATCTCCATGGCACAACCCAATGACAATGAAGCCAATGTTGGTGACTCTAAACAATGCATCAAGGACCATGAGAGCTAATAGGGGTGATGGTGCCAGTATCAAAATCCTTTTGATAGTTTAATATCCCAACATATAAACATTATTCTGTGAACTAGTCTTGGTATATATAAAAATTTTGATCTATGTTGAATTGTATATTCTGTGGGTAGAATCTAGAATGTTATGAACTATAAATTTTGGGTAGTATAAGCCTGAAAATGCTCTAAATGGCACACTAAAAATGCTACTCTTGATGTACCTATGGATTTATTAATACAAAAATATATGTTTATACAATTACAAGTGAAATTACAATTAAATCTACACAATATTGATTTCAAAACCAACTAAAAGTATCTCTTTTTTTGAAGCCTATCTTGCAATACAAGATATAAAATTTCTTCACTTCTTTTCAACAAGATACAAATTCCTTAAAATTTTCCATGTTACAATTTATACACTATGTATAACATAAGAAACATGCCAATAAATAATGCTTGCTCATTTAATCTTTTCCTTTTTCAACAATAAACTAGCCTTCCAGATTACAAACATTAATTAAAAATATAATGCATAGCATACAAAAGCATAAAGCTTACTCTATCCCATATTTAATTTCATTCTTTGTAACAATATGTAAATTCCTTTCTTAATTAAAACTTAGAATACTATATTAATATCTTATGAACTAAGTGATTTACATGCCAATGAGGGAAAAATTACTCTCTGCCCTACCATAAATGGCATCATGGAACCTCTTAGGGCTCTAGTCATTTCCCCGAGCAAGAAACAAATGACTACCAATGATATTGGTAGGAAGACTACAAGAATAGTTTATCTACAATTTTCTATCTACCCATTCACCAAACAAAATCTAAATTCACATACAAAAAAACTTGAACTCTTCCCCACTTGTTTTGAAATCCATAACAAGTGCAACAACAAATCTCCTACTCAAATTTGATAGAAATGAGAAAAATAACGTATCTCCACAATTTTTCCCCTTGAACACCTCCTTCACTTAAGAGAGCTCTTTGCTTGTCTTCCAACTTTTTCTTCTCTTCTTTCCAAATCTAAAGAAAAATTATCCAAAAGGAGAAGTGGGTAACACCTATCTCCTCTTTTCCATCCAAGTATAAAGGAATTCAATTTGAACTCACTTGAATGAGGGAGTGGCACTTGTCACTCTCATTCATTCTTCTAACACATCCCCACAAGTTCTCACACAGGTGTGAAACTTTTGGGAAGATGAGAAAAGTATAATGACACTCTACCCAACATCCCTTACAAGGTGGCTTCATATGTGGAAGCCCATGCTTTTTCCCAAGTTTATTAATGAACTTTGGGGAGTGGGGTGGGAGAGTGACAAGTCACTTCTCCCAACTCCCAATGACCCAAATTCATCACACTCTTTCAAGTAGACTTTTGAAGGGTCATTTCAAGCCCAAGGACAAAGTCACATGTCTAAAGAGTCCCCCTTCCATAGGTATAAGGCTTAGGTGTCTATTTATGCACTAATAATAATAAAATTGACCAAATAACACCCTAAAAAAACCACTTTAATGGTCAATCCGAAAATCGAGACCTAACTAAGGATTTTAAAACCCTAATTAAACTTACATCCTTAATCACTTGACTTAATTCAATAAGACTCCACAAAATATACTTACACTAAACTACCCATCATTAAAACCCTAAACAGAATTAAAGCTTACACAAAACCCTAACTACCTCCTAAATCATAGGGTCAAAATTAAACTTCAAAAACAAATATTTAACTCGTGTCTAGATGTTTCTCCCTTTTCCACTTTGACACTTCTCTCACATGTATTTTTCCCAATACATGTTTGGTTAGAATTAATAATTACCTGCTCAAAATATTAACAATATCAAGCTCAATAGTTAGTGAATCATAATCTATAGATATATATGCATTTCATTTCCCTATGCTAGATAAAAATTTGAGCATGCACATAATAATAATGAAAGAATAACTTTAGCTAAATCATTTATTTACGCAACTAAATTTATCCTTGGACACTCTTTCATCTAATAACATTTATTCTTCACTTGATATCTAATATATACAATTTTCCTTATTAACCTACCATAGGTATACCTGCCATTGATCAAAGTCATCTTAATTTACCTCAATGATGCTTGGCTAGTGATCCTTTTGAAACTTCTTTACAATGTTCAAATTCTTGCTTTATTCTTATCTATTACAATTTTCCAAGTAACATAAAACATATTAGCAAGTCATTCGAACCAATGTTAGGTACATGTCATTTCTTATCTCATATCGATTAAATGTATTCTTCATATGATACTAATACTCAAATCTAAATCTTATGTGCTCACATACATTCTTGATGGTTTTCCAAATCACCTTCAATAGAGAACATTTGTCACCATAATTATTTAAACTTGTTCATAGGATATAATCACAACATTAAGCATGGAATTAGGTTCAATACTCTATTTATTCACCAAACTAGTATAATTGAACTAATCAAGGTGTCACACAATTTGTAGATGGGGTTGGGCCTCAAATATCCTTCCCCTTAGGTTGGACTTCCTCCTGGAAGTCGTTTAAGGTTTTGGAATCTTAATTCCCAATATGGAAACACACATAACATGCTAAATATACTAATTAACTTACCTTATTAAAGAAAGGTACATAACATTAAATCACCATTTCATGTGTAGGGACATCACTTCCATAATCCAAACATCTAAATACTTAGAACAAACTTTCTCATCTTAGATCATTTATCTGATATACGAGCACAATATAACAAATACTAGTATTCATCTATGTAGTTAACATTCTCGATTAAAAATATACCAACATATATTCGAAAACATTATCATCCTAGGATATCTTTGAAGGTTCCCTTTTGCATTATAAACATCACACATGATGTCAGAAAGTATTTCATTCCAATATCAATTAATGTCTCAAGGAATATTAACTTTGCATCATTTGTTACAATCTTTCTCACATGGTTCATAGGTATGCCACATCACATTTACTTGTAATTTCATATGTACATACAACAATATCAACGATGCTCTTCCCGATTGGGTGCGCCTATCCTCATACAAAGGATGTTTTTTCCCAAATTGGATGTGCTTATTCCTCATACAAGGGATGCTCTTCCCAAATTGGGTGCACCTATTCCTCATACAAAGGATGCTCTTCCCAAATTGGATGTGTCTCTCTTCATACAACCACATAATTTACAACAGAAAGCTCACACAATGGGGCTTACAAGAATGGATTTATGACTATCCCATTTCGGTCCCATTTGCAACCCCTTTTAAATAATTCCCCAGCGCATCTACTCCCCTATACAACTTGTTAGGGAACCCTCAAGATATGGTAGTTTTACAAATGTCACATTACACGACACTTGTTAGCAGTTCACAATCAACAAGAAGGCCTCAAATTGAGCAATATAATATCATAAACCAAACTTGTAAATGTTGATTTTGGTACCTACAATAATTCTACTTTCTCCTCTTCCAACACTTAGCTGGAACAAGCTTCCTTTTGTGAAAACTTTTCTCTTCACTAAACCTCTTGAATGTGGAATCAATTCCACCATAAACCGGCCACCTCCTCCTAGTGTAATTTAGATCCTCCTCTAATATTGTGGGATTCAACCCACCATAGTTTGTCCTCCTCCACCAATTTACACCTAAACTTAATTTGGCAACACCATACAAATCCTTCTCTGCATACCAATCATCCCTAACAAACTCTAACTGAACCATCTCATCTACATTCACTAACTCATCCATCCCAACATGAAAATAACTATTCTCAAATTCACTAAAAATTGAAATCTTTACCTCATTGCCTTCTACTATAACTTTCACTATTGTAATTCTTTCTTCATTGTCACTCATCATATCATTCAAACACAAATCAAATTTGGTTCTAACCTCATCAAAATATGATATTCCTCTTTTCCTTACTACTGCAACAAAATTTTCATCCTCCACATATCTACCCATTCGATTTACATAATTCATAAGCAAATCTAAATCACCAATTAATTCACAAGATGCAAGTTTTACCTCCTCTTTTACAATTTTGAATTTATTTTCCTCTTCTTCAATGTTCTCCATTGTACTCAACTCTTTTGTTGTTGCAACCTATGTAATTTTATCCTTCATGTCTTCTAATAGAATTCCCTTAGATTCAGGCTCATCAATTTCTTCGTATTCATCTTCTTCTTCTTCTTTTGGGCCACATGCATGGCACTCTATTGCATCTTCTTTCTTTTCTAAAATCAAATTATCATTAGAAAGTTAATCACAATTACCTCCTTCTCTCCTTTTTTCTTTTTTCTCCTTTCAATCTCCTCTTAATTCGTCCACTTGGTGCTGCAATTCTATCATCTTGACCCTTATTTCTTCTTACTCTCTCTCTCTAATTCTCTCTCTAATTTTCTCAAGTTCAAGAATCCTCAAAATCCATCCAATGACAAAATTCCTTTTCTTCTTTCTCTTTTCCATTTTCAAGGCCTCACAAGCCTCAACACAAATCTTCAAATCCTCAAGTTTTACTTATGTAGATTTCCTCCTTTAGTGATTTGTTTACAAAACCCTTTTTCAATATTCACTAATATTATTGTAAACTACCTCCTTTGAAAATGTACTTACAACCATGGTAACCTCAATTCCTCAAACCTTTTGAAAATTTCTTCTTGCAGGTTGCGCATCCATCTTCAGAAAAAACCCACACACTCTCCACCCTTAGGTCTTAGTGCAAACTGCCTCCATTTGGCCCTTTTTCCTACATTATCAAGAACACTAGCTCTGGTACCACTAATGAAAAGGGGGGGACTCTCCCTTCTCAAATGACAAATTCAAATCACTTAAATGATTTTACTTAAATATGAAATAACTTAGAAAATAAAAATAAAGCAAAAGGTTTGCAAACAAAATTTCCAATTATTTATTCAAATCTCTGCTACAAACATTAGAGTATCTTCTCCAAAATATAAATACAAATATTGCAGCCCCTTGTACTGATAAATACACATTAAAAATAAAATTCAAATCTTATCTTAACAAAAAATAATAGTAAATACAAACTATTGATTCAACTCCTTCAAATCACTCTCAACCTACAACCTTCACCTCGCAAACTCCAATCTGCAAACCGTATCCATCTTCAACAATGGATTCCATGATCCTTTTTTTTTTGTCACAACACCTTCAAACCTGCCATAAACCTACAATAACAATGTCCACAACTCTCCTAGGAAAATAACTATGCTTGCAACAACAACCTTCAAAATCTAACCAAGAATGGCTAACAAAACATAGTCCAAATTGCATGTAATCTTCAAAAACAAGCTCCGAAAAATTCTCTAGAAAAAATCACAGCCAAGTTGGGAAGAATCTTCCCAAAAATTCATGCCAAAAATATTTAATAATATAAAAAAAAAAATTCCTAACCCACTCCCACCAAAATTGCCAAAATGGGAGTCCATCACTAGATTTTAAGGTAGTTTCCAATGTAACTCTTATCAACTCACCTTGGGTGCCTACCTTTGCATGCATGATTTTAGGAAGTTTTAAATGAATTTTCCAACTCATATTCCCTCCAAGACCCACACCCAATAATATTTATTGCTAATTTTGAATATTGAAAATTTTCCAAAATTTGCCCCCTAATTTATCTCCACCTCATTATCTTGCCACAAAATGACAAAGGAATTTATTTAATAAATATTTTAATCTAACCTTGCAAATTAACCTATCAAATAAATCACATACCCAACCTTAGGAAAATAAATTAAATATCATTCTTGGTTGATATTCAACTGTAGATGCTCCTGCATCATTTTCTATGTTCCCCAAAATGGATATTCATTATGAATTCTATTCATAAGGTGTGAAAGGCTTAGTCTTTATGTGGGGGGAATAGATATCCATTTTGTTTAGTTTTTTAAAAACAAAA